>JAOWAD010000113.1:0-134440 GCA_025698515.1 Gossypium sturtianum | reverse complement strand
TAAAGAGGCCTTATTACAAAAATTAAAACCCAAAAGAATCTAAAGCATAAATAAAATCCAAAGGCAATCGTGTGGCCATCTCCGAGTCCCTCGCAAAGACAAATCCTCCTAAAGATGGGGATTACTGCCGCACGATTAAAAATCTGGTGAGTTTGCAAAACTCCAGTTTGTAATCCCTCCCTAACTACAATAGTTAATAAGATGACAAAAATCATAATCAATCTGGGCGGAGCCCAATTACGAGTAATGAGAACAATATGTGTGGATCTAAGCCCAGTACAATTTCACTTAGGTCTCAGCCCTTATCAGAACCAAATGGGCCTAGACCATTCTCCATATCAGTAACAATTGGGCCTAACCCATCCCATCCAACCTTGCATTTGCCTCCGTCCAACCCTGCACTACCTGCAGGGAATAAATCACCCACGCCATCCCTACACTCCCAATGTTATAGACTCCTACTATGGTACTAACCAAAATTGCAGCATAGTCATGCTAATATTTATCTTGACTTTAAGCCTTCAGTAACGGTCTCATAATTGGCACATAGCCATCAGTAACTGTAATAAGATCGGTACATAGCCATCAGCTACAGTAATATAATCGGCACACAGCCTTGGGTAAAGATGATCGATATAGAGTCATCGATATATATGTTAGGCACATAGCCACGGGTAAATACAATTGGCACAAAGCCATAAACAAGATGGCACAGAGCCATATTTAGGTTGGCACAGAGCCATAATCAGATTACGCGGCTTAAAGTCATCCGGTTTGCCTACAATCAAGTCTCCTGGCGACCCATCGACTCCAACAGATCAATCTTTGGATCCACAGTCGTCATGCGACCCGTGCAACCCTATCAGAACTTCCTCCGTATCAATATCCCAACCCCATGTAGTATGTCATGTATGCGAAATGTTATGCCCATAAACAATCATACATACACAGTCACAATAGTCAATTACCATCAAATCAGTCCAATCGTTACCTCAAGTGAGTCAATTACCCTCGAGGCAAAATGGTCATTTTACCCTTACAAGGGTATTACAGTAATCCTACTCTGGAGGTATTTTAGTAATTCTACCCTACAGGTATTTTTGATAATTCTACCCTCTGAGGGTATTTTAGTAATTCTACCTCTGAGGGTATTTCAGTAATTCTACCCTCACTGAGGTATTTCTAATTTACAAATCAAGGGTATTTTGGTAATTTTGCAAATTAAGGGTATTTTGGTAATTTCATAAATCGAGGGTATTTGATAATTTTACAAATCGGTGTGTTTGATAATTTTGCAAATCATGGGTACTTTAGTAATTTCAAAAATAAGTGGTATTTTGGTAATTTTGCAAATTGGGGTATTTTGGTAATTTTGCAAATCGGGGTATTTCGATAATTTTGTAAATTAGGTATTTCGTTAATTTTCTAAGCGATGATATTTGGTAATTTTGCAAATTAGAGGTACTTTGGTAATTTTAAAAACCAAGGGCCCATTCTCTCCCAAATGGGCCCACACGCTGTGTGGCCCATTTAGCCCAAATCTAGCCACAGATATATGAGATTCACATAGTCCAGTCCAATATTTACTACACAATCATACAACTTATTCGATTGGGCCCCACGAGCCCATTGGCCACACATGGCCCCCTTTCTTACCATCGTGGCCTAAATGACCTAAACCCACAAGAACACTCGGGATGGCCTCACTTATCGCGTCGAAGCTCCCACACGCAAGCTGCCGCGCTCATGTAACTACCATCGCGTGTGGCCAGCATTTCGGCATTTGCCACTCTACACTAGAGTAGTGCGAAATACACTCGATAGGAATCGAGTTAATCCGCTCCGAACACTCCTATGCCCAAACGCCAACCAAGGTATGCTTACTCTCCTCATAGATCACTCTATTTAAAGCCGCCTTCTCGCTTACTCTCATGCTAGCTTCCCGATGTGGGATCCTCCATCAATCCTCCAAAATCGTCCCAAGCTGCAAAATAAATATCCCTTTTTGCTTGCAATGAGGTCAACCCTTGCCTCTCCTATGCTCTAGGCGCTACATGCCACCAAAACAAAAGCTCCTTTTGTGACTTAAAACATGCGCAAATATTTATAAAACCTATGTGCGATGTCCAGTTCTTATAAGAGCCAAAAATTAAAGAAATTCTGCAAGAGCCAAGATTTGAACCCAAGCTCCCTTACACCCTTAATGACACCACAACCACTAGGCCACATGCTTCCTTGTATCATTTTTTATGGAAATAATTTAAAAGGCCTACATCCAAGCATCCAGGGTTTTATTCACTTAAAACCAAAATTTTTGCTAGAGCCCAGTTTGAACCCAGGACTTTTCCAACACTTCTCAGGACCCTTAACCACTTGAGCGGACATTTAATTGTGTTATATCCTTACACAATTAAATACCTATTTGCAGCCTCCTTACAGACCCATACTCAAGGTCCAATACTTCTAGGCCCAAATTCGGGCCGTTACAACTCACCCCTCCTTAAAGAAATTTCGTCCCTGAAATTTCCAACTAACAGGGTGGTTGTGTAACAACTACACCCCTACGCTACCGCTGCGCACTCTGATCCTAATAACACTAATACACTTTTAACTTAATCTTGAAACCTCTTACACACAACCAAACATCTAACCACAGAAGCAAACAGATATTTATCACACATGCATACAATTTCTATATTCTAACATCATATCCAAATAAAACACACCTGACTTAAAAGGGATTGTGCAATCCCAAACCCGATGCTCTTTAGACCTGCATCTAAGACATGCTTCTGACTTCCTCCAGCATTCACCCGGATGGCACCTTTTGCAATGCTCGCAAGCCGAAAAGTTTGGACGCATCTTAACGCGTTTCACAGAACGAGGCTCCTGCTTCAGAGGACTGTGATCCCTCTTCCTGCTGCACTCCGATCACCTAGCCTGAAGTGTTTCATCGTACGCCTTAACTTCTGCCTCAAACACACCTTCCAGCACTTCCCTTACCAACCGGGTCAGTGCCTCCATACCAAGCTCTGGGTTATCGCTACCCGAAGTTGGCGGCCTTACCTCGACCACCGTCTCCTAAACCATCTTATGTTTCGGAGAGACGGGCGACTCCTCGCGACCTTGCTTGCCTTCGAAATCCATCACAGTACTGTTGCTAGCTAAAAAAACAATCTGATTTCCAAAACATACACTGAATAAATACAAAATCTAATTTTAAATACTGTCTAATAGAAAAACTATGGATTTGGCGTCGGAGACTCGGTGAACCACACTTCCAGAAAAACAGTCAGTACAACATTTCAAAAAACTTCAACTCTTTTCAAACCTTTTTGAAACAATTCTTTTGGAAATTCAATTTTTAAAAACTCAATCCACAGTCGAGTTTTGCAACTAGGCTCTGATACCACTAAATGTAACACCCCAAACCCGGCCTAGAAGTTAGGCCCAAATCTGGTGTGTCACATTGAAGTGTTTTTCGAAAACCTTGTTTTCATTAAAAACCCTTCTTGTTTAAAAGCTAAACTCTCAGCTACGTTAGTTTATTTTTAAAACGTGGTACATTGAAAAATTATTAATTTTATTCCCAAAATATGTTTTTAGTTGCGGAAGCAAATTTTGAAAGAAATTGATTTACGAAAAAGATTAAGTCGCGAAACCATTTCGAAAATGTTGCGAAAACGTAGTGTTGTTTAAAAACAGTTAACATTTTGGAAAACTGTGATTTACTTCTAACGAATATAATTCAAACATAAATAAAACCCAAAGTTAAAATCCGAAACTTAAAGAGGCCTTATTACAAAAATTAAAACCCAAAATAGAATCTAAAGCATAAATGAAATCCAAAGGCGATCGTGTGGTCATCTCGAGTCCCTCGCAGCACCAATCCTCCTAAAGATGGGGATTACACCTTGCAGATTAAAAATGGGGTGAGTTTGCGAAAACTCAGTGTGTAATCCCCTCCTAACTAAAACAGTTACTAAGACAGGCAAATCATAATCGATGCAGGGCGGAGCCCAATGCGATATGAATGAACAATATGTGTGGATCTAAGCCCAGTACAATTTCACTTGGGTCTCAATCCTTATCAGAACCAAATGGGCCTAGCCCATTCTCCATATCAGGAACAATTGGGCCTAGCCCATATCAGAATCAATTCCATATGCATAATGTGTGATGCATGCTAACCCATCCCATCCAACCCTGCACTTGCCTCCGTCCAACCCTGCGCACTGCCCGGGGAATAAATCACCCACGCATCCCTACACTCCCAATGTTAGCAAGCACGGTTGCGACACTAACCAAAATCGCAGACATAGGCTGCTAGTATTTATGCGACTTTAAGCCTTCATGAATTCGATCTCATGATTGGCACATAGCCATCCGATCACGAACTCGCCTCAGAGGGATGTTATTCATGACACCATCAAGTCGCCCATTGGACCAATTTCGTGTGCCGTGCTAAACAATTTTCAAATACCATTTCAACTTTGGTGGAACAAGCTTGGAAGGATGACCGAAAGGAGTTCAAGAGTGAACCAGAAATTTACAACTTAATGGAGGCCTAAATTCCTTCCGGTTAGATAGCTCAAAGTGCTAGCTCATTAAATACTTTATTTTGCATTATTATTTAGTTTACTACATTATAATTAGTTGATTAAGTTTGTCTTGAACTTAATTTAATTTGTCTTAGTTATTACATAAATTAATATTGTCCAAGACTTAGCCGAATTTTAATATGTCTTAAATAGTTTTATTTAAGTTGTTTAAATGTCAATTAACATGCCTAAATTATGTTTTTAATGTGTCCAAATTTGAATTTGGCTTAATTAAATGGATTTTTATTGTTTTGTAGGTTCAAATCAATTTGGAGATACATTTGGGCAGATTCATGTATGTAGATTCATGCATGGGACGGTTCATGAATGAACCTTATCAATGCATGTATGCTACACATTTTTGCTTCCCCAAGGTGACCATTCAGTCAAGAGATACTAGCACATTTAAGACCTCATGTTTAGCAGATTACCTTCCCAAAGAGCATCCTTGTGTTTACACTTGCTGTTCACACAAGGGGGACTATTTGGTTGGCTTTGTTCACACTCAAGTGGCCATTCAAACTTCATTTTCACACCTAAATGGCTGTTCAACGTCCTCTTTAATTGCTCCTACTTATTCAGCAATAGTTGCCAATTCAATGAGCCAATTAAGGCCTTAGCCGAACCTAGACGTGGCTGGTGGGCTTCCCATGCATTCACCTTCTGGAAGATTCATTTGCTTAAGCTTTAAGGAGTCTCCATTCAGCTGAATTTTGATGGACACTTTAAGGATTAAATTCTGGAAAATTTTAGCTATTTCTAGATTAGTTTTACTTAGCCATTAAACCTTGTTTATGGCCATTCGGCTACTAGCTTTTAGGCTATAAATATTTGTTACTTTTGGTTTGAAAAACAACTTTTGATGATTGTTGAAATATCATATAGTGAGTTATTCACTCTCTTAATTCTTCAAGGTTCAATTGACTTATCTAGCTCTAGTGGCGTCAATCGACTTTGTTTGAACTTATCATCCTTCCCGGTGTGGCGTTTCAACCCTTATACCGTTGGTTCCTATCTTGCTAGATAGTGGGTCTCGGTTTTATCCAAATTTCTTCATCCATCTGAAACACATAAGATTCGGGTCTTTAATAACTATTAGAGGTTCTTTCTTGTTTCAACCTTCTCTCCACCTTATCCATCTAATGTTTTGTTTCAAACCGTTACCATTCAATACCAAAATTCTCCCTTTGTTCAACTTAAAACAAAAGCTACCTAATTTACAATCGGGCAACATCTACGACTCGTTTCAAACTGAGGCGATTCATATCGATTGGTATCGAGCCAACTAAATTAGGCACATTTTTGCGTTAATTAATGAGCTTTCCGAGTAAGTACCAAAAAAAGTGTATTTTGTTTCCAAATATTGTATTTGAGGTATATTAAAAAAAAGAATTACAAAATTAAAAAAATTATACGAGTATATAAAAAAAGAGAAAGAAAGTGGACGTATTACAAGTTACAGTACTCACTTTCCAATCCCCAATCTTCATATTCATCTTCCTTCTACCAAATTCTTATACTCTAGCATCGCCATATACCAACCTCCTTTTCCTTGACCTACCCTTACAGAAGACCATCTTCCTTTGTTAACCCCTTTGAGGTAGACCACAAAGTGGCAAATAAGTCTAAGACAACCTTTTAGAATTTTGAGAGTTAGATTTGAGTAAGTAAAGGCAAGAGAGACTCATTAAAGAAAAAGCTGAATTTGAGAGAAAACACGAGTGCGAGTGTTCGACAATTACTTTTCTTTGTGAGTGATCTAGTGAGGTTTGTGGTAAGGTTTTCCTTAATTTATTTAACATGTCTAGAAGTCCAGAACGAAGAGTAACAAGCGGAGGAGCATCTAATGTCGCCGGTGGGGAGGAGGTCAACTTCCTCGAAGGAATGTTCCCGAGGTGGAGTTCCCGACTTACAAGTGCAAGCCATGTCACGAGAAGTCACCACGGTTGCTCCAACCACAACTGGATTCCATTAACGAGCATTTGGACCAACGGGATGAACAGAGTCAACGAGCAAACACTCCTCCAATTCTGAGGAGGGAACAAGAACGACCTTGGCATCATGACAATGACTTGTATGAGCCAAGTGAAGTAGACAGCGATCAAGCTTCCAGGCAAAGTGAACGAAGAAGAGGACCACGAGCACGAGGTCGAAGGGAGCAAGAGTGGGTCGATGATGACCTGAAAAACATTAAAATGGCGATTCCTGCTTTCCAAGGGTGATCTGATCCAGAAGCCTATCTAGAGTGGGAGAAGAAGGTGGAGCTCGTTTTTGAGTGTCATAACTACTCGAAAAGTAAAAAGGCAAAGCTTGCCGCCATCGAGTTCTCTGATTACACCATCATTTGGTGGGATCAGCTAACGACAAGTCGACGATGAAACGGAGAACGTCCAGTATCAACATGGGCTGAAATGAAGGCCCTAATGCGGAAAAGATTCATTCCCACTTATTATCACCGCGAGTTACATCAAAAGTTGCAAAGTCTAACTCAAGGCCATCGTAGCGTGGAGGATTATTACAAAGAAATGGAAGTGGCCATGATCCGAGCCAATGTGGAGGAAGACCGAGAAGCCACCATGGCACGCTTTATCGCCAGTCTCAACCGTGACATCGCAAATATTGTGGAATTACATCACTATGTAGAGGTCATCGATATGGTCCATATGGCCATAAAGGTTGAGAAGTAACTCAAACGAAAAGGTACATCTCGTACAATCCCTAATAATTCTTCATCTTCTAAATGGGGACAAGGAACCATCAAGCGAGACATGCCGAACCAACCCAAAGAAACGAGTGGCGCGCCCAAGTTTAACAAACCAAGTGGCGAGTCAAGTAAAGGCAAGACAGAAGCCGCTCCAAATCGGTCCCGTGACATCAAATGTTTCAAATGTTTGGGACGAGGTCACATTGCAAGTCAATGTCCGAACCGAAACACTATGTTTATCTGAGATGATGGCGAGATCAAATCTAAAAATGAAATGAAGGACGATGCCAATTAAACCTCTAATGACGAGGAGGAGATAGAAGAAGCCAAAAATGGTGAGATTCTAGTCGTGAAAAGAAGTCTAAGCTTGCAAGGCGTTGAAAACGAGTAGCAACGCGAAAACATCTTCCATACGCGTTGTCAAGTGCAAGGGAAGATTTGTTGCATCATCATTGATGGAGGAAGTTGTACTAATGTGGCCAGCACCATGATGGTGGAAAAACTCGGCTTAGTTACCACCAAACATCCACATCCATATAAGTTGTAATGGCTTAACGAAGGGGGAGAACTAAAGGTCACAAAGCAAGTGTTGGTGTCCTTTGCGATCGAAAAGTACCAAGATGAGTGACGTGGTACCGATGCATGCGGGGCATCTCCTTCTTGGACGGACTTGGCAATTTGACAAAAGAGCAATTCACGATGGTTACTCCAATAGGTACACCTTTAAGCATTTGGGCCGAAACGTGACGTTAGCATCGCTAACTCCCAAACAAGTATACGAGGACCAATTGAAATTAAAAACATCTATTGAAAAGTCAAAAGAGAGTGAGCAGAAAAATGAAAAAGAAAAAGAAAAGAATTTAGAAAAAAAGAAAGGCAAAAAAATGAGTGATAAAAAAAGAGAGTTCGAACAAAAAGAAAAAGAAAAAGAAACAAAAGATGAGAGTGAGAAAAGAAATTTTTACATAAAAGAGAGGGACGTCTGAAAGTCTATGTTGTTGAAACAACCTGATTGGTACTTGAGTGCACAAGGAAAGTTTGCTTGGAACTAACGATTTTGATGACAAATTGCCCTATCTGTTTTGTCTTTGTTGCAGGAATTCCGAGACATATTTCTGGAAGAGATTCCTAGTGGACTGCCTCCTATTTGTGGAATCGAGCATCAGATAGACTTTGTTCTGGGAGCCACGATTCCAAATCGACCAGCCTATCGGAGCAATCTCGAGGAAACAAAGGAACTTGAAAGACAAGTGAATGAACTCCTTGAAAAGGGCTACGTGCGAGAGAGTTTAAGTCCTTGTGCCGTGCCAGTCTTGCTAGTCCCTAAGAAAGATGGAACGTGGAGGATGTGTGTAGATTGCCGCGCCATCAACAAGATCATGATCAAGTATCGACACCCTATTCTGCGATTGGATGATATGCTCGATGAATTGAGTGGAGCGAGCCTATTCTCAAAAATTGACCTTAGGAGCGGATATCATCAAATACGTATGCGCAAGGGTGACGAGTGGAAGACTGCTTTCAAGAGGAAGCAAGGACTCTATGAATGGCTCATTATGCGATTCGGGCTAACAAATATCATGCGACTCATGAATCACGTGTTGCGATCGTTCATCGGTAGATTTTGTGTCGTATACTTTGATGACATACTTGTCTATAGTAAAACTTTAGAAGAGCATGTGAAACATTTAAAGTCTATTCTTGAAGTTTTACGAAAAGAGACCTTATATGCCAATTTAAAGAAATGTGATTTTTGTACTAACAAAATTGTGTTTCTAGGTTTTGTCGTCACTCGGAGGGCCTTGAAGTCGATCAAGAAAAGGTCAAGGTGATCCAAGAATGGCCGATCCAGCGAACATTTCCCAAGTTCAAAGCTTTCACGGATTAGCTAGTTTTTATCGATCGGTTTGTGCCAAACTTGATATGTTAACCGCACCCTTAAGCTGGGTAATCCGTAAAATTCTAACTTTGTGTGGAAAAAAGAACAAGAGAAAGCATTCTTAAAACTTAAATACTGTTTGACTCATGCTCAATTATTGGTTTTTGACAAAACTTTCGAGTTAGAATGTGATGCCTCAGGTGTAGGTATTGGAGCTATACTTATGCAAGATGGACGCCCTATTATGTACTTCAGTGAGAAGCTCAACGGTGCCGTCCTAAACTACCTGACGTATGACAAAGAGTTATATGCCCTCATTCGAGCCTTGGAAACTTGGCAGCACTATCTCCTTCCCAAAGAGTTCGTGATCCATACCAACCACGAGTCTTTGAAGTACTTAAAGGGGCAGCATAAACTCAACAAGCGACACGCCAAATGGGTAGAATTTCTCGAATAATTTCCTTGCGTCATTAAGTATAAAAAAGGTAAAGAAAATATAGTGGCTGATGCACTTTCTCGAAGGTATGCTTTGTTAAATGTGTTGGATTCCAAATTGATGGGGTTTGTATTTCTTAAGGATCTGTATGCCAGCGATGCTGATTTCGGTGAATTTTACAGGTTGTGTGAGAAAGGAGCCTACGAGAAATATTATCGTCATGATGGGTATTTATTTCGAGAAGGGAAACTTTGCATTCATGAGGAGTCCGTTCGAGAGGTGTTGATAGATGAGGCTCATAGTGGCGATTGATGGGTCACTTGGGTTGCTAAAACCGTGGCTACACTCCAAGAACACTTCTTTTGGCCTAAAATGCGACGTGATGTAGAACGATATTGTGGAAGATGCGTTACGTGCAAAAAGCTAAATCTCGAATCAAACCCGGGGTTTGTATAAGCCTTCACCCATTTCAAACTCCTTAGGCCCGATGTCTCTATGGATTTTATACTTGGCCTACCAAGAAGTAAGAATGGTCGAGATTCAATATTTTTGGTTGTGGATAGATTCTCTAAAATGCTCACTTTATAACTGCCATAAAGCCCAGATGATGCCGTGAATATTGCTAACCTATTTTTCAAAGAAGTGAGTCGGGTTGCATGGCATGCCTAAGATGATCGTGTCACGATCGGGATCACGAAATTCCTTAGTCATTTTGGAGGGCGTTGTGGAGGCGATTGGGAACCAAGTTACTTTTTCTACTACTTGCCATCCGCAAACGGACGGCCAAATCGAAGTCGTTAATCGAGTTCTTTCTACATTGCTTCGAGCAATCATTCGGAAGAACTTAAAAACATGGGAGAACTATTTACCGCGTGTGGAGTTTGCATATAATCGTTCTATTCATTCTGCTACAAAGCTTTCTCCCTTTGAAGTTGTTTATGGTTTTAATCCATTAACACCACTCGATTTAATACCTTTGTCTTCTAATCAACTTGTGCATGTAGATGGAAAATGCAAGGTCGAATATATTAAGCAATTGCACCAAAAGGTTAGGGACAACATCGAAGCAAGAACTAAGGAATACGAGCGACGGGCCAACAAAGGTCGAAGGCACATTATCTTTGAACTGGGAGACTGGGTTTGGGTTCACAAGTGCAAAGAGAGGTTTCTCGTACAAAGGCGATCCAAACTTCTTCCGAGGGGAGATGGCCCATTTCAAGTCCTTGAATGAATAAACGATAATTCTTACAAGTTGGACTTACCAGGTGAGTATAATGTTAGTGCGAGTTTTTAATGTTTCCGATCTGTCTCCTTTTTGGCGTAGGTGACGATTCGAGGGCGAATCGACTTGAAGAGGAGGATGATATGAACTCGCCTCTGAGAGGATGTTATTCATGACACCATCAAGCTGCCCATTGGGCCAATTACGCGTGCTGCGTGCTAAACAATTTGCAAATACCATTTCAGCTTTGGTGGAACAAGCTTGGAAGGATGACCGAAAAGAGTTCAAGAGTGAACCGAAAATTTACAACTTAATGGAGGCCAAATTTCCTTCAGCTAGATAGCTTGACTGCTAGCTCATTAAATACTTTATTTTGCATTATTATTTAGTTTACTACTGACATAATTAGTTGATTAAGTTTGTCTTGAACTTAATTTAATTTGTCTTAGTTATTACATAAATTAATATTGTCCAAGACTTAGCCGAATTTTAATATGTCTTAAATAGTTTTTATTTAAGTTGTTTAAATGTCAATTAACATGCCTAAATTATGTTTTTAATGTGTCCAGCCGAATTTGGCTTAATTAAATGGATTTTTTATTATTTTGTAGGTTCAGCCGAATTTGGAGATACATTTGGGCAGATTCATGCATGTAGATTCATGCATGGGACGGTTCATGAATGAACCTTATCAATACATGTATGCTACACATTTTTGCTTCCCCAAGGTGACCATTCAGTCAAGAGATACCAGCACATTAAAGACCTCATGTTTGGCTGATTACCTTCCCAAAGAGCACCCTTGCATTTAAACAAGGGGGACTATTCGGTTGGCTTTGTTCACACTCAAGTGGCCATTCAAACTTCATTTTCACACCTAAATGGTTGTTCAACATCCTCTTTAATTGCTCCTACTTATTCAGCAATAGTTGCCAATTCAATAAGCCAATTAAGGCCTTAGCCGAACCTAGACGTGGCTGGTGGGCTTCCCATGCATTCACCTTCTTGAAGATTCATTTGCTTAAGCTTTAAGGAGTCTCCATTTAGCCGAATTTTGATGGACACTTTAAGGATTAAATTCTAGAAAATTCTAGCTATTTCTAGATTAGTTTTACTTAGCCATTAAACCTTGTTTATGGCCATTCGGCTACTAGCTTTTAGGCTATAAATATTTGTTACTTTTGGTTTGAAAAACAACTTTTGATGATTGTTGAAATATCATATAGTGAGTTATTCACTCTCTTAATTCTTCAAGGTTCAATTGACTTATCTAGCTCCTAGTGGCGTCAATCGACTTTGTTTCGAACTTATCATCCTTCCCGGGTGTGGCGTTCAACCCTTATACCGTTGGTTCCTATCTTGCTAGATAGTGGGTCTCGGTTTTATCCAAATTTCTTCATCCATCTGAAACACATAAGATTTGGGTCTTTAATAACTATTAGAGGTTCTTTCTTGTTTCAACCTTCTCTCCACCTTATCCATCTAATGTTTTGTTTCAAACTGTTACCATTCAATACCAAAATTCTCCCTTTGTTCAACTTAAAACGAAAGCTACCTAATTTATGATCGGGCAACATCTACGACTCGTTTCAAACCCGAGGCGATTCATATCACCATCGGCAACTGTAATAAGATCGGCACATAGCCATCAGCTATGGTAATATAATCGGCACACAGCCTTGGGTAAAGATGATCGACACAGAGTCATTGATATATATGTTAGGCACATAGCCACGGGTAAATACGATTGGCACAAAGCCATAAACAAGATGGCACAGAGCCATATTTAGGTTGGCACAGAGCCATAATCAGATTACGCGGCTTAAAGCTGTCCGTCGGTCTACAATCGTCTCGGGCGACTCGTGCGACCTTAACAGATCAATACTGGATCCACAGTCGTCATGCGACCCGTGCAACCCTATCAGAACTTCCTCCGTATCAATATCCCAACCCCATGCAGTATGTCATGTATGCAAAATGTTATGCCCATAAACAATCATACATACACAGCCACAACAGTCAATTACTGTCAAATCAGTCCAATCGTACCTCAAGTGAGTCAATTACCCTCGAGGGGCAAAACGATCATTTTACCCTTACAAGGGTATTACAGTAATCCTAACCTACAGGGGTATTTCGGTAATTCTACCCTACAGGGGTATTTCAGTAATTCTACCCTACAGGGGTATTTTAGTAATTCTACCCTACAGGGGTATTTCAGGTAATTTTACAAATCAGGGATATTTAACCAATATGAATAATGCATACTCAAGATCGAGCGATCACAGCTCTTGACGTGCTTTAAAATAGATTTACACAAACTCAAAGTTTCCGTATTGGATAATGAACTAATCTCGTAATAACCACAATCAAACAGGTTGGGATTAAGAGAAAAATCATCGTCATACTTACTCGCATCTTGTACTTGTTGGATATGTGTCTCTCCACCTTCATACTTTGTACAACATTGATTATTAGTAGACAAACTCATTTTACCATCACTTAAAACATCAAAAATGATCGAAGGATAGCAATCAACAACATTATCCACACAATCGCAAACATTATAGAAACTTGATGGAGACAGACTAGTTTTAAAACACGTACTTTCTTTACCTTCCTTACCTTCCGGCGTGGGCGGTTCTATCTCACTTTCAACTTTACCTTTGTCAATCAAACAAAATCATCGCTCTTCGGGAAGGTATTAAAGTTGAAGATTTTCATTGCTCGGCTTCTCAGATTCCTGAAAAGAAGAAATAGAAGAAGAACAAAGTTCTAATGGGTTAGTTAATTCAACACTCTCTTCTTCGCGCTCATCTTGTTTTCTCATTTATTTTTCAACATCATTTTCACTTTCTTTTTCAATCTCATTCGCAATTTTTTTCTCATTCTCAATTTTCTTTTCTTCATTCTCTTTTTCTCTCATGATTTCTTTTTCCTCTCTTTTAATCTCTTTTTCTTCACTCTCATTTTATTTTCTTTTCTCTCAAACTCTTTTTCGATTTCTTTTTCTTTATTTTCTTTTTCATTTGATGTTTCTTTTTCATTTTGATTACAACAAGTGGATGGTTCAAAAGAATCGAAAATACTAGGATGTGTTTCTAAGATCGAAGCAATGTTCTCATAGATATCTTGATCAATTCCTCGTGAAAGATTCTTCGGACGGGACTTCTTTGAATCATAAGAAGTATAACTCATGCTTTCTTGGTCGTCACCGTAAAAGGCTTCAAACTCGTTATTCATTTTGCTTCACCTTGAATCTCTCGTTGAATAAGAATCACGATTTAAACTACTTTGAGAATGATATTTTGTGGATGAGTACTTTGACATATATGAACCACATTCACTTCCTCGTTGGTAATTTTGAAAGGTATCAAAGTCACAATTTAATTCATACCGTCTTGAACTCCTTGAGGAATAAGAATATCGGTCACAAATTTTTCTTGAATGTTCTTCGAATGCGTGTCTTCGAGACGACCTTGATTCCGTCCTTCAAATTGAAGAAAGCCGTTCTTGCCAGTCTCATTCCTCAATTTGATCCAACCGCTTGTGCAACTTGTCAAACTTGGTGTTCACAATGCTTCGCATTCCGTTCAACAAGTATTGATAATCAGATTCAGAGAACACTTCTTAATTCATTTTATTTTCGCAAAGAAAGATCGGTTAAAAGAATAAACCGAAAAGTAAAACCTCACCACAAAAACTCACAAAGTCACTCACAAAGAAAATTCGCTCACACTCGTGTTTTACTCGTATAAGGCTTTTCTTTGATGTAACACTCATTACCTTTTACCGCTCTTTCTCACTCTCGCAAGTTCGTACTTACGCCGTTTGAAAGGACTTATTACGGCTTGAGTCGGCTTCAAAGTGGTTAACAAAGGATAAAGTTGGGTATCGGGTAGGCTAAAATAAAGGAAAGGGCAACTAGGGAGGCTGAGCAAAGAAAAAAATTTTGGTATGATCAGGTAGAAGGATGAGGGTAGGAATGAGGGTTTTGAGACTGGGTTGAAGAGATGAAAACAAAGCAAAAAAACTTTCAAACTTCACACACTTCTTTTTTTAAACTTGATTTTTTTATTTCATAATTCTTTTTTTACTTGATTTTTTTGAATTTTCATTTTTTTATTTTTTAACACTTCAAACACACATATCACGATTACAAGAAAAATAAAATAAAATAAAATATAACTTTTTCAATTTTTATTATTTTTTTACAAACACGATCTAACTTCTAGCTTCACGTACATCGTCAAAATCCTCGTTTGGTAGCTCGATGCGGATGATCTGATCAAATCTTGGGAGAGTCAAAAAGTATGCGAGTTGCCCAATCGTCTACGAGGAGGAGATAAGCCTTTGGGAAATAATCGAAAAATATGGATGAGTTTGCGGAGCTTAAGTGAATTTGTTTAGAAGATGGTTTAAGTTAGGAATGGAGGTGTTTAAGTGTGGGAATGATTCGGATATGGAGAAGGATAGGTTCGGTTTTATGATGAAAGAAGATGGATAAAGGTTAGGTGATATTTTGATAGTTTGGTGGAAATGGAGAATAGGACTTAAACAAGAAGCGATTCAACACTCGAAGGTGTCACCACGATTTTTATAGTGTTTAAGTGAAAATATGGAAATCGATGATGGACCAAAGACACATTACTTAGTGAAGTAAGAACCAATGGTATAATGGTATGGAAGAGTGCGATTGACGCCACAAGCAAGCTTGATAAGTCGAATCAAAACTCGTGCAACGAAGAGGAGATAAAACTCACTCAAGAACATAAGTTCATAAAATATATCAAAGTTCAACAACCTAATTACAAATGAAAAACAACAACTATTTATAGTGATAATCTAGGTAGCCGAATGGCCAACTTAGGAACTTAATAGCTAAGTAAAATTAGTCTAGAATGAGCCTAGAAAGTTCTAGAATTAAAACACTAAAGTGCTGGAGCTAAATTCAGCTAATTTGGAGCCCAATGGTCGGTTTCTAGAAGGGCTAATGAACTTGAATGAATTTGGAGCTTGAAGAGTGCAATGCACTTGTCTAGGTGCGTCCTTGAGCTTAAATGAACTCATTTAAATGGGTCTTGTTCAGCTGAATGTAATATCAAAAGGCACCCTCAAAATTAAGCAAATGAACTTGAAGGATGAATGCATGAATTGGTTGAAACATCATGTTGCTTCATTTGATGCATTCATGCACACTTAGCCTTGAAGAAAGCCATAATGCCATGAATGTGCAGCCCTTTAGTACTCCTACATCACCCTTGGCCGGATGAGGCTTTAATATGCTGGAATACTTGAATTGATTGTGTAAAAATTCACCTCCCTTGTGGCCAACGTCCTTGCACCTTAATAAATGGCAGAATATTCATGCATGGGAGAAGAATAGTTTGTTCTAGATGCTGGTTGGTACATGTACGAATTTCCCATGCATTTATCTTCCAATTTGTCCATAAATATGGTCCATGCACCTTCAATTACATGAACAATCAGCAGCTTACTTTGCATGAACGTCCCACATGCATGTGTCCATTGAATCTTTGTCCATACATTAAACCTAATATGCATGAATCTTGCAACAATTCGGCTGCACCTTGAAGACACCAATGGATGAACATCCTTTCATGAACCTGGTCATTCATGTATGTTCCCTTTGATTCGATCCCGATTGCATCATGTTCGACGACACAACTCGATGCCATCGAGTGTGCCTAAGCTCGAGGGCCAAAGTGCAAAATGGGCTGATTCCAGCTCATTTTCAGCTCAATTAAACTCCTTTTCTATGTGGTTCAGTTCACATGAGTTCATCTCACTCATTGAGATTGGTTTAAGTTCACATTCAGTTCATTTAGTTTGTGTTTAGCTTGATTTAATTCATGCATTTTTAATTTGCTGAATACAAACTTTTAAATTAAATATTAGCTTTAAATAAAGGTGTTTAGTTTAATTAAATAAGTTGTGTTTAATAAGAGGCTTATTAATTAATCTAGTTACTAGGATGTTTTAATGAAGTATGAGTTTAAGTTAATTTAATTCTGCTTCCATAAATTAACTAGTTCTTGCATTAATTGAAGTCTTTCTTTCTAGTTCATTTAATAATGTTTTTCTTAATTAAACTAGTTCTTTGGAATAAATGATGCTTAAGTGTTAGTTCATTTATTTAAGTCCATTCTTGGAATAAATGATGCTTAAGTGTTAGTTCATTTATTTAAGTTAGTTGTTACTTTGTTTTAGGTTTAATCAATGAATAAATGTGTTTAATATGTCGGTTACATGTGTTAATTGCAGGTGATTTTTCAGCTTACAACCATTAAATTTAAAGGCTGTTACACCTTCAATAAGGTGGCTTTTGAAGTGATTTCGGTTACAAAAAGAGGGGGCTGTTATAAAAAGAGGCTTTAAACATCAATAAAAAGAGTTTAAAGGAGCATTACACTTCCTTTAAATTTCAGTAGCCACCCTTCCACTACTCCAAATGTTTTTGCTAATTTAATGGTCAATTCATACTTTAAAAACATCATTAAGTTTTAGAGTCTATTCAGCTAGCCAAAGGAGAAACCAAGAGACATTTTCAAAGCATTCAAGGGCATTGAATCAAATTGATTAAAGCATCTTAAAGAGAGGAGTTAATTGATCCAATCGGTTGATCATGGAGAATTCAAAGGATTTTGACAAGTAATTTAATTGAAAAGTTAAACACATTGAAGATGGGAGTTACATGGCTAGAATTCCAAAAGTTGAGACTCTTCATTTGAAATCATTATTAGCCTCATTAAAAGTGACCATTCAACTAGTTTCATTTGATACTATATATACATGTAATCACATATTGTAGGAGAACTTTTGATCCTTGAATATATTTTATGAACTTTGTTCTTGAGTGAGATTTTCTCCTCTCTATCTTTAAATGCAGTATCGATTCTGACTTATCAAGCGTTGCTTGTGGCGTCGATCATTTCTCATCCATCAATTTATACCATAGGTTCTTATCTTTATAGATAACGGGTCTTGGTCCATCATCGACTTCCATTTTCCATCTTAAACAAATATAGAACCCGGGGTGACACTTTCCTAGTGTTGAATCGATTCTTTGTTTAAATTCTTCTATCCATCTCCACCAACTATCTTAATATATATCCTTTTGATTATTTCTATTAAAACCAAGTCCATCCACTATATTCATCTTCCTTGTTTGCTTCCTAACCAAGACCTATCTCTATCTTCCATCCAAATCTTAACCTTTACGATCGAAACTTCCACAATTTTAACCTTATTTCACCTATTTCCAGACAACTTTTCAATTACTCCTCGTAGACGATTGGGCAACTTCACATACGACTCGACTCACCCCGAGACAGATCGTATCATTTGGTATCAGAGCTACAAAACGAGGAGTTCCGACGACAATCGAGAGCCAAAATAGGTTCGTAAGTTGAAAAAAAATATCAAAAAAATTCGAAAAAAATTCAAAAAAAATTCAAATTGTAATCTCAAAGTTTTATTTGAAAAATAATATACGAAAAAAAAGAGAAGAAAAAAAAGTAAAGTTTTCTTTTGAAAGTTTGGCAAGTACTTGTTGTTTCTATTCTCCTCTTCTAATACCCGATCATCAAGAATCCTTCCCATCATCATTTGGTTTCCCTCCATCTTACCCAACGCCACTATACCAATTTTTTTCTTCTTTCTTCTTTCAGCCTACCCTATACCCAACATTATTCCTTGATAACCATTTTTGAAACTGACCCTCAAGCCGCGAATTAGTCTATTCGAAACGAAGTACAAATTTGCGAGAGTGAGAAAGAGTGGTAAAAGGCACAAGTGCTATATTAGAGAAAAAGCCTTATACGAGTGAAACACGAGTGTGATCGATTTTTCTTTGTGAGTGACTTGTGAGAATTTTGTGGTGAGGATTTAATTTTCTGTTTTATTCTTTTTGAAAGTCTTTCTTTTCAAAAAAAAACATGAATCAAGAAGCGTTGACAGAATCTAATTATCAATACTTGTTGAACGGGATGCGAAAAGTCATGAATGCCAAGTTTGACAAGTTACATAAGCGGTTGGATCGAATCGAGGAATGAGACCAACAAGAACAACTTTATTTAAGTTGAAGAACAGAGTCAAGGTCATCTCGAAGACACACTTTTGAAGATCATTTAAGAAGAGATTTCGATCGAGATTATGGTTCATATAGAAGTTCGAGACGGTATGAATCAAACCGCGAATGTGAGACCTCTCGTGATTACCATCGAGAAGGTATGATTTCTTCTTCACAAGCTTCAACATATCCATCCACGGAGAAAACTTTACGAAGAAGTGACGTGGTTCATATGCGTGGAATTATTCATCCACGAAAGATCATTCTCGAAGTAGTTCAAATCGTGATTCTTATTCGACAAAGGATTCAAGGCGAAGCAAAGTAAAGTTCGAAGCCTACTATAGTGATGAACAAGAAGAAAGTATGAGTTACTCATCTTATGAATCAAAGATGATGACCACAAAGGATTTTTCACGAAGCATCAATCGTGACATCTACGAAAATATTTCCTCGATCCTTGAGTCAAATTTTTCTCTTTTCAATTCTTTTGAATCATCCCCTTGTTGTAATGAAAAATAACTTGAAAAAGAGTTCGAGAGAAAAGAAAATAAAAATGAGAAAAAAGAAGAAGAAAATGAAAAAGTTGAAAATGAAATAAAAGAAAATGAGAGAGAACAAAAAGAAGATGAAAGAGAAAATGAGCGTGAAAAAGGAGATGAAGAAAATAAGATTGAAAAAGAAAGAAAAGAAATTGAGATAGAAAAAGAAACGAGAGAAAGAACGAGCGAGAAAGCGAGTGAATCTTCAACTAACCCATTTAAAGTTTTCTCTTCTTTTGTTTCTTCATTTCAGTTTGAAGAACCAAGCGACAACTACCAACTCCAATACCTTCACGATGAGCGACGTTTTCTTTGGTTGAAAAAGGTAAGATTGAATCATGCAAGCGGAAGGTAAGGAAGGTAAGATTTTGAAGAGTTTCATTCTCCACCAAATTTTTGAATAATTGTGATTATGTGGATAGCTTGTCTATGACCATTCTTTGAATAATTTTGATGTTCTAAATGATGGTAAGATGAGTTCATCTCATTGTGCTACTAAGTGTGAAGGTGGAGTAACATCTATTCGACGAGTGCAAGACTCAAGTAAGTATGACGATGAATTTTCTCTTAATCCCAACTTGTTTGATTGTGGTTATTACAAAATCAGTTCATTGTCTAATACGGAAACTTTGAGTTTTTGTAAATCAGTTTTGAAACATATAAAGAGTTTTGATTGCTCGATCTTGAATGTGCATAAATCTTATTGGTTTAACATGTTTGATGTTTCTAAACCCTTGTCACATCTTGAGTTTAATAATCAAAATCATATCTTTAAACCGGGACTATGTTTTGTATCATTTGGTATGCCTTGTTGGAAAATCAAGCAACGACAATTGTGCTTAAAGAATTACAATCATTTTGATACTTGGTTTTTGATTAAGGTTACGAAATTTGCCCATTTTGTGTTCAATTTTTATTCGCTCCTTAAACAAATTCTATGGTTGCACTTGAAATTCACATTCCATTTGAAAAATGCTAAATCAAACGCGAGGCTTCGACTACATTATCTTTCCAAAGAGAGAAGGTTTGTATTGCTTGACCACGATAAGACTGATCTTTTTCTTTCTAACTATAAAGGTAAGTCTTCTGAACTTGTTGACACCTTTGTGATCTTTTTGAAAAGTGACGAGCTTTACGTTGATGAACTAGTTTTTATAAAACATTTAGATCATGTTATGATTAATCGTTCTATTTTGCCTGTTTGTGATCTATCTGTTTCGTTGAATGATGACAGGATTCTTGAATTTGATAATTTTGATACTTTTCGTGTGAAAGAATCCATATTGCGTCACATGTGTGATCCATGTAAAAATTTTGAGATGACTTTGTTCTCTCCGGTTGTTGATAGAACACATGATGCTGATTTTCATTATTTAGATCATGAAATGTTTGAGCGTCCTATCTGTTTAATGATGGTCTACTTGTTGACAAAAGGAATCTTGTGTTTAATAATTTTTGTTCATGTGCGAGTGATTACATATGTCATTCAACGCAAGATTTGGATGTTCACTTTCGAGTACCATATGCATTTTCTCATCTATCTGCTTGTGATGAACATATCTATCATTTGATATGTTACTCGCATGTTGATTTTGATTTGTGGAATCCATTCGAATTGTATGCATACCATGAAACCTATCCAATTTAGATTCAAATATTTGATAAGGCTTTGTTCCTTTTGTATGATAATGCGAATATGCCCGTTTGCGTTCGATCTATTCATTTTGTTTTGTTCATATTTTGATTGCAAGTTTGTTTGACACAACTCTTGCTAACTTTTGGTTATATTTTACAGGTATCTCGATTACCATTCTCCCCGTTTGATCGAGGAAAGCCGATCAAAAGGAATTCTATCCGAGAGAACCATCGGCTCGATTTGAGGACGAATCGCTTTCAAGAGGGGTATGATGTGATCCTGGTCGCATCATGGTTCGACTCTTTCCGACGCCATCGAGAGTGGCCTAAGCTCGAGGGGCCAAAGTGCAAAATGAAGCTGATTCCAGCTCATTTTCAGCTCAATTAAACTCCTTTTCTATGTGGTTCAGTTCACATGAGTTCATCTCAGCTCATTGAGATTGGTTTAAGTTCACATTCAGTTCATTTAGTTTGTGTTTAGCTTGATTTAATTTATGCATTTTTAATTTGCCGAATACAAACTTTTAAATTAAATATTAGCTTTAAATAAAGGTGTTTAGTTTAATTAAATAAGTTGTGTTTAATAAGAGGCTTATTAATTAATCTAGTTACTAGGATGTTTTAATGAAGTATGAGTTTAAGCTAATTTAATTCTGCTTCCATAAATTAACTAGTTGCTGCATTAATTGAAGTCTTTATTTCTAGTTCATTTAATAATGTTTTTCTTAATTAAACTAGTTCTTTGGAATAAATGATGCTTAAGTGTTAGTTCATTTATTTAAGTTTAGTTGCTGGAATAAATGATGCTTAAGTGTTAGTTCATTTATTTAAGTTAGCTGTTACTTTGTTTTAGGTTTAATCAATGAATAAATGTGTTTAATATGTCGGTTACATGTGTTAATTGCAGGTGATTTTTCAGCTTACAACCATTAAATTTAAAGGCTGTGTTACACCTTCAATAAGGTGGCTTTTGAAGTGATTTTGGTTACAAAAAGAGGGGGCTGTTATAAAAAGAGGCTTTAAACATCAATAAAAAGAGTTTAAAGGAGCATTACACTTCCTTTAAATTTTAGTAGCCACCCTTCCAATACTCCAAACGTTTTTGCTACTTTAATGGTCAATTCATACTTTAAAAACTTCATTAAGTTTTTGGAGTCTATTCAGCTAGCCAAAGGAGAAACCAAGAGACATTTTCAAAGCATTCAAGGGCATTGAATCAGCTGATTAAAGCATCCTAAAGAGAGGAGTTAATTTATCCAATCGGTTGATCATGGAGAATTCAAAGGATTTTGACAAGCAATTTAATTGAAAAGTTAAACACATTGAAGATGGGAGTTACATGGCTAGAATTCCAAAAGTTGAGACTCTTCATTTGAAATCATTATTAGCCTCATTAAAAGTGACCATTCAACTAGTTTCATTTGATACTATATATACATGTAATCACATATTGTAGGGAGAACTTTTGATCCTTGAATATATTTTATGAACTTTGTTCTTCTAGTGAGATTTTCTCTTCTCTATCTTTCGTACGAGCATCGATTCTGACTTATCAAGCGTTGCTTGTGGCGTCAGTCATTTCTCATCCATCAATTTATACCATAGGTTCTTATCTTTATAGATTACGGGTCCTGGTCCATCATCGACTTCCATTTTCCATCTTAAACAAATATAGAACCCGGGGTGACACTTTCCTAGTGTTGAATCGATTCTTTGTTTAAATTCTTCTATCCATCTCCACCAACTATCTTAGTATATATCCTTCTGATTATTTCTATTAAAACCAAGTCCATCCACTATATTCATCTTCCTTGTTTGCTTCCTAACCAAACCTATCTCCATCTTTCATCCAAATCTTAACCTTTCTGATCAGCTTCCGCAATTTTAACCTTATTTTACCTATTTCCAGACAACTTTTCAATTACTCCTCGTAGACGATTGGGCAACTTCACATACGACTCATGTAACATCCTAAAAATATTAGAGTATCATCTTGATATTTGTGTTAGCTCGGATATGATTGTTATTGTGTGCTTAGTATATTTGTGTGAAGGCTTGGAAATATTAGCTAAGCTAGAATAATTTTTAGTGTGGAAAATTTAGTGAAGTGGATTAAGTGAGCTTGACACTTAAGATAATTTAAGTGTTAAATTAAAGCACATGAGGAGTTAGTGGCATAGTGGATAAGGAGCTTGAAAGGTTACTTGAGGGAAGTGGTTCGAGTAGCATGGAAAGCATATTGAGGATTTTATTTTTGTACATCCTAGCATTAAGTGTCGGTCAACTATACATATGGATAAGATGGACAACTTTCTTTTATGACAAGAAGACTTAAGGTTATGGTAAGCATGAAATAAGGGATAGAATTGCTAGATTTTGGGGATAAAATTCCTTCAACTTTGGGAATGTAGAGGATCTCAAGGCTTGGCTTAAGGAAGATGTTTTGGAAACTTTTCTTAGGCCATTATTCCATGAATGTGGACGGCATGTGTGGCTAGGGGAGTGACCGAATCTTGGTCTTGTTGGTAGCTAGTTGGTGCCAAAATTTCTTTTGGATGGTGGTCATTTTCGGTTAGTTAGGAATGCTTTCATTTCTTGTTTTGAGCCATATCAAAATCCCTTTTGAACCTTACCAATTCTTCTCTCTTGTGCACCAAAGTGAACCATAGCCAAATGCCATTAGGTGTTGTTGATTTTTCCTCTTAGGCATTTGGCCGAAACTCATTTGGAACCTCCCTCTCATCTTTTAAATTCTTTGTAACCTAAAAAGAACCTCTTTTGGTTCTCATCTTCCTATTCTTTTCTTCTCATATATGTTAACACTTACAAATTGCTTTTACTTTCTTTTGGCCGAACCTCTTTCTTCCCCAAACTCTCTTTTCTTTTCTTCCATTGTTGCTTAAGCCGAATCCTCCCTCTCTTATTTTTATTCTCTTTTCTACTCACGTACTTCATTTCTTTTTAGTCTCTAATCAATTGCTTTCTTCTTTTCAAAACCATAGCCGAAAATCCCTTCACCATTTAACCATATTGCCGAAACTTCCCATTTCCTTTTTGTATTGTTTCGGTCGAATATCAACAAGGGTAGGTCTTCATTTGGTTTTCTTCAATCGATTTTGGAAAAAGGGTAAGTGTTCATGACCATTTTTCCTTCATTTCTTTCTCTTTTCTATGTCGTTTTCTTGTGGTCAAAGGCCGAACCTATGGACATTTGTTGTAAGGTTCTAACTATTATTAGGAACCGATTATTCTTATAGGCTCTTTGGGACTTTGGAAGCATTTGATCTAAGCCTTACTTCTCTAGTAATCAAAGTTGGTAAGTCAAGTGGTAAGGATTCTTGTTGATTCATCATTCTTTTAATGGTTGAAAAGCCAAAGGCTATTGGGATTAAGATGTGATGTTGGCCGAATGGTTTTGCTTATAATCTTGTGGTTTGGCCGAATGTAGGACAAGGTGATCTAGTGAGGTAGATCGGGTCTACGAAAGTTAGTATTTGCGTTAGTGAAAGGTGTGTATCTTACACACTTTATAACTTGGTTTATATATATATATATGTGTGTGTGTTAAATAACTATTCAAGTTGTTAAAGCCGAAACTATGAGATATTGATATGATACCTTGATGGGTATGAGCAAGGATACGGGTAAGTCTGTTTCGATATGATGTTGCTATATGTTGTTTAATATCACGATCTACGATATGTATTGTAACACCCCAAACCCGGCCCAAACATTACGACCGAATTTGGTTTGCTACAGAGAAAAGATTTTGAAAATCATTTTAAAACCGATTTTTAAATTTGTCGAAATGCCTTTAAAATTAAATTTTCTTTGTTAAAAACCAAACTTAAGATATTTGCATAGTCGAGTTGTTTACAAATTTCGAATGTACCCGATGGTACTTTAAAACATTTTTGCGTTTAATTTGAGAAAACATGTGCATCCGTTTAACATCATCAAATAGTTTAAACAAAACATGCAGACAATAATAATATAATCCTAGGAGGCCTTATTACAATTAAGCAACATAAACCCAACAGAAAAATAGATAAAATCCAAAATTCATTTATTAAAAAAACTCTCTTTGCATGGCCACCTCGAGTCCATCCGGCTCCTCATCCGCGATCTACGAGTCACTGAAAAATTAAAGGAGAAGGTGAGTCACCAAGACTCAATGTGTAACCCTTCCCCAAATTTAATGCAATCACATACACAAATTATAACCAATCAACATGCATAAGTTTAAATGTACCCAACCTAACCATCCATACGCCTTTTTCTACCCTTGTGGTACCAAACCACCGGTGGTGCCAAACCACCGGTGACGTATAGTCACAAATGTGATACCAAATCACTTTGGAGATACAAATCTCTGGTGTCCAAGACACAATTGTGTTACCAAAACACTGTGACCGAAGTCACAAATAGATGATGGGGCCAACCCATCGTGTGATACCAAATCAGCCGCGGACAATCCCATATCTCAAAGTGGGGCCAACCCACGGTGGAATTAACCACGAGGACAAGTCGCTATGAGGTGCCAAACCTCCGGAGGTACCAAACCTCTGGTGACCGTGTAGTCACGATGTGTTACCAAAACACTTGGTGTCCGTCGACACGAATATCACTTTGCCTCCTCTCTCATCAACCCATAACAATCATTTTTATGCATGTACCACAATCATGTTGATAGATTTATTTAATAACATCCAATCGATTTATCATAAGCCATATATCAAATAATACACATACCAAATGTGTCATGCTTCCCAAAAGCATCAAATAATAATCACATAGTAATAAGAACTTACCCAAATCCTTGTTAATACCATGAAGGTATTTCATCCATGTCTACACAAAACGTTTAGGCATAAAATAACACTTAGCATATTAAAAAGTTATAAGATGTGTATGTATACACACCTTTCACCAACGCAAGAAATAACTCCCGAATCCGATTTACCACTAGATCCTTGTCCTACAATCGGCCAACACTTAAAATATAAACAAAGGCCATTCGGCCATAACACTAAATCCAAAGAGTTATCGCTTCAAAATACCAATCTTACCTAAAAGCTTACCCAAAACGATCGATGAATATACGAGGCTTAGAAAGATTGTTTCCACGTCCGTAGAGCCTAAAATAAATCGATTCCTAAATGATTAGAACCTTGCAAACCAATGCCCATAGATTTCGGCCTTAGTCCACAAGAAAATAACGTAGAGACAAGAAAAGAATTGAAGGAGAAACGACCAAGAACACTTACCCTTTTCCAAAATCAATTGAAGAAAAACTAAGAGAGTTTCCCCTTGAATATTCGGCCAAATATAATACTAAAAAGAAGGATATGAGAGTTTCGGCTATGGTGAAATAAACAAGAAAATAGAAATCGAATGGTAATGGATGTTTAAACTATGAGTGAATGAAAAAGAAATGGAGTTTTGAGATGGTTAAAGATTCGGCCAAGAGAGAGGATGGGAGAAAATGTGGTTGAACAAAAGTCAAATGAAGAAAAGAGATATGTGAGAGTGAGAGATTTGGCCAACACCTATTTTGCCTAAAAGAAATGTGTACACAATGCCCAAAATCAAATGTTGTTTTGGTTTCAAAAGAGCAAATGAAAGAAAAGGAAATGGCATGGTTTGGTTCAACAAAAGATGCTAAAATCAAAAGCAAAAGTGCACCAAAATGCACAATACACATTCGGCCAAAGAGAGTTTTGGAGAGGGAAAACAAAAATGCCAAAAAGATGATCAAAGGAGAAATTGGCCAACTATTTCTTTCCCCAAGCTACCTATCAAAATTCGGTCACCCCTAGCCATACATGCCGTCCACATTCATCCACTAAAGGCTTAGGAAACTTTCCAAAACATCCTCCATCCTTCATGCCTTTTGTCCCCTCATCATACCATAACTTCAAGATTCTTATCCCTACTATCAAGCTTTCCTTAATCATATATTCAACTTACCAAAAGAAATAGTCCAACCTATCATAAATAAGTTTGACCGTCCATTAAAGCAAGGATATAAAAATAAACCTTCAAATTGCTAAACATGCTACTCGAACCTCTAACCTCAAGCCAAACTCCATGCGCCAATACCAATTGCCATGCACTCATCTTTTGTCACTTATTGCTACTTAAATTAACTTAAGTGCTAAGCTCATTTAATCCTCTTCTTTAAATAAGCCTTACTAAGAATTATTCTACTAAACCGAGCTTACTCAAGACCCCTAATTAAGCCTTATATCATCACGCATAATATCACAGAAATTCAAATACAAGAAAAATAATTCAATCACAAATAACCCCTATTTTGGGATGTTACAGTTCTACCCCCTTAAAATAATTTCGACCTCGAAATTACCTCGATCGAAAAAGGTGAGGGTATTGCTTTGCGCATCACCTCCTCGATTCCCACGTCGCTTCCTCTGTACCATGGTTTCGCCATAGCACTTTCACTAAAGTGCGACTTTCTCACGCAACACCTTGACATCACGATCTAAAATCTGAACCGGTTCCTCCTCGAATGATAAGTCGGAGTTAACCTCAATCTCGCTCTCGCACGATGTGCGATGGATCGACCTATACCGCCTCTAAGCATCGACACATGGAAGACATCGTGAATCGACTCAACTCTGCTGCGATTCGGTGATAAGCTACCGGTCCTACTCGCTTCAACACAGTATACGGGCCGATGAACCTTGGACTTAATTTCCCTTTTTGCCCAAAGCGCAACACCTTCTTCCAAGGCGACACCTTCAGAAAAACTTTATCTCCTACCTCGTATTCCATCTCCTTTCGCTTGAGATCGGCGTAAGACTTTTGCCTATCCGATGCTTCCTTGAGACGAGCCCGAATTACCTTAACTTTGTCCTCAGTTTCCGTCACCAATCTGGACCCAAGACATGACGTTCACCTAGTTCCGTCCAACACGTAGGAGTACGGCATCTTCGTCCATACAATGCTTCATATGGAGCCATTTGGATACTCGCTTGATAACTATTGTTATAAGCGAATTCCGCCAACGGTGAGATACTCCTCCCAAGCGCCATCAAGTCGAGCGCAACCTCACGAGCATATCTTCTAAAATCTGAATCACTCTCTCCGATTGTCCGTCGGATTGCGGATGAAAAGTTTGCATCTTTGAAGTCCAATCTCGTACCCAAAGCTTGATGCAACGCTCTCCAAAACCTCGATGTAAACCTCGGATCCCTATCCGAGATAATCGATCTTGCACACCATGCAATCTCACTATCTCAGCTACATATAACTTAGCTAACCTCTGGCGAATAATCTACCCTTACAGTATGAAATGCGCTGATTTAGTCGACGATCCACAATCACCCAAATCGAATTCTTCTTGCTAGGCGTAAGAGGTAATCCACCGACAAAGTCCATGGTGATCCTCTCCCACTTCCACCGAGGAATCTTCACCTGGTGAAGTAAACCGGATGGCAACCGATGTTCGGCCTTGACTTGTTGACACGTCGGACACTTACCCACGAACTCGATTACTTCCGTTTGGACACTGCCACCAAAATTGCTCTCTCAAATCCCGATACATCTTGCTACCTCCGGATGCATAGCATATGAACATACGCTATGTGCGTCCCAAGAATCCTTTGTCTCAATTCCACATCCTTCGGCATACAAGCTCTTCCTTTAAAGCACAAAACTCCATCACTGGACGGACTAAAATCCTCTAATCCACCATTACGGACTTGCAACCTCCGATCATTCAAATCATCATCCTCTAACCGCTTCTCTTTAATCTGATCTAACCAAGTCGAAACTTGACTTGCAATTACGCCAAAAGACTCCCATCATCGAGCGGACTAAGTCGAGCAAACATCGATCTTAAATCCGATACAACCTTACGACTCAACGCGTGCGCCACCACGTTAGCCTTACGGTGATGATACTCGATCGAGCGATCGTAGTCCTTCAACACTCAATCCATCTACGCCGCCTCAAATTCAAATCCTTCCGAGTCAAGAGATACTTAAGACTCTTGTGATCCGTATAAACTATCGACTTCTCTCCGTACAAATAGTGCCTCCATATCTTCAAAGCGAAGACTACAGTAGCTAACTCCAAGTCATGAGTCGGATAATTAGCCTCATGAGGTCTCAATCTGCCGAGATGCATAAGCCACTACCTTCCCTTCTTGCATCAAAGACGCATCCCAAACCAATATGTGATGCATCGCAATAAACCGTGAATTCCTTGCTCGCCTCGAGTTGAATCAAAACCGAGCTTGATCGAGAATCTTCTTCAATCTGTCCGAAACTTTCTTGCTTGCTTCTCGGTCCCACACAAATGAAACTCCTTTCCTCAACAACTTGGTCATCGGTGCGGCAATCAAAGAAAATCCTTCCACAAATCTTCTGTAATACCACTTGGACCTAGAAAACTCCGAATTTCAGCCACAGATTTAGGCGGCTTCAATCCAACATCGCCTCAATCTTTCGAGGATCCACTCTAATCCTCTCTACTTGAAACAACGTGACCCAAGAAAGTCACCTCCTTAAGCCGAGTCGCACTTACTAAATTTCGCATCACAACGCTTTTCCTCGAATCGCAACACCACTCGCAAATGCGCATCATGCTCCTCTTACGACTTGAATACACCAAAATATCATCTATAAAGACCACAACAAACTGATCCAAAAGCGTTGAAATACCCTATTCATCATGTCCATGAAAGCTGCTGCTGGTGCATTAGTCAAACCAAACGGCATCACCAGAACTCGTAGTGTCCATACCGAGTACGAAATGCCGTCTTATGGATATCGACCTCTTTCACCTTCAGTTGATGATATCCGACCTTAAATCAATCTTAGAGAAAATCGCAGCCCTTTTTCAAATGATCAAACAAGTCATCTATCCTCGGCAAAGGATACTTGTTTTTAATCGTCGACTTATTCAATCAAGCAGTAGTCTATACACATCCGCATCGTACCATCCTTCTTTTTGACAAAAATACCGCGCTCCCAAAGGTGAAACACTTGGTCGAATGAAACCTCGATCCAACAACTCTTGTATCCGAGCCTTCAATTCCAACAATTCCTTCGGTGCCATCCTATATGGAGCTATAGACACCGGCGCTGCCTGTGTAACAGATCTATACCAAATTCGACTTCACGATCCGGAGGCAATCCGGAAGTTCTTGAAATACGTCAAGAAATTCCTTTACAGTTTGAACATTTCCCACGAAGACTCCTTAGCTTCCAAAGCACACACATGAACTACGAACGCCTCACAGCCCTTCCCGACCATCTTTACTGCTTTCAACGCAGATACCACATTGGATAGATAATCTCTCCTATTACCTATCATGACCACTTCTTCACCTTCAACCGTCTTCAAAACCATGCGCTTAGCGGCACAATCCAAACTTGCTTGGTACTTGACCAACCAATCCATCCCAAGAATCAGATCGAACTCCTCAAACGGCAGTTCCATCAGATCGGCTACAAACACTACCCCTTGGAGTTCTAGGGGTATATCTCTATACAGCTTATCTACTTCTACAGAGTGACCTAAAGGACTAAGTACAGTCATCCTCTTAGAAGCAGTCTCGGGAACTAAACTCATGGTCTCAACTATACTACTAGCAACGTAAGAGTGCGTCGAACCCACATCTATCAAGGCAGTATATGGAACACCAAAAATTAAAAACGTACCGGTTATGACGTCCGGTGCGTCTCCTTCCTCACGACGCCTCGCAGCATACACCAAACCAGGCTGCCTAGCCTCCGTGTTGCCAATACCTCTGCCAGCTGCTCCGCGACCTCCACTAGAGCCATAACCACCTCTACCATAACCACGACCTCTCTGCGGTGCTGGTCCCTCCTTTCTGAACTGGGCACGACCTTGACCTTCAGACTGATTCCTAGCTTGCTTACGCGGACAGTCCCTCACACGATGTTCTAGCGAACCACACTCGAACATCCTTTCCCTCCGGTCCAACATTCACCCCAATGAGACTTTCCACAATCGGTTACACCTGGGCGGTCTTTGATTAGCAAACGTGGACCTCCTGCTGATTTGACCCACTGCCTAAATCTTTTCTCGAACATTGCCACCTGACCCAGACGATCCAAAGCCTCTCTTCAGCTTGCTCCTATCATAACTTTGCCTCGCGGACTCCTTGATTCCTTCGGCTACCATGGCCTTCTCCACCAAGACAGCAAACTCACGTTCTTGCTGTGTAGCAATCAGCAGTCTTAACTCGTCTCTAAGTCCGTCTTCAAAACGAACACAACGATCATGTTCCGATGCCACTATTCCCTGAGCATAACGACTCAGCCTTATGAATTCCGCTTCATACTCCGAGACAGACTTATTCCCTTGCACTAACCCCAGAAAAGCTTTCCTTTGAGCGTCAATGTAGCTTGACCCAACATACTTCTTCTGGTATGCAGCTTTGAAGTACTCCCAAGTGAGATCATCTGCCGTAGCACCATCTCGGACCGTGAGCCACCATCGATATGACTCATCCTTGAGAAGCGACACCGCTCCTTTCAGTTTCTCCTCATTTGTCAAATCTATCTCATCCATGATTCTTTCTGGTCGATTCCGGTAAATACTCACCCCGTATTGGGCGCTACACCGAACACACCTCGGAAAAATTCAGCTCGTTGGCTCGAAGTCTCTCGAGAACCGACTTCCGAGCTCCTCCACTTCCACCAATTCTAGCTACCCTTTCCAAAACCCGTAGCATCGCTTGTGACACAGCGTCGTCACCCGTCCCGATCCTCGCTCTTGACTCCAAAGGTTGGGGGTGGTGGTGGCGGTATCTCATTCTCGATCCTTGACCCGACCCGACGAGTTACGATCACGACCATCCTACCCCTTCCACGTCCACGACAAACCACGTCCTCTAAAGCTCATTCTAACTATCGCGCTTTAATCTGATTAGGAAATTTTTATGAATTAGTACATGTTTCACTTGATTATCCGCGAAGAAATTTTATGAAAAGAGTTTAATAGAGATTCTTTCGATCAAACAAGGTTTTAAGTCTTCTATCTTGGTTTACACAGAATAATACATCCATTTCCTATACCTTTCATACCTATGCACTCTTCAGGCATTACTGTCCGTTTCTAACCCAGGGGTATTTTTGTCATTTTTCCTAAAGGGTATTTTTGTAATTTTGTCAATCAAGAATATTTTGAAAATTTTCGAAGATAAATTTGTCCTACCATCTAAAAAAAATAATTTAATGATTTTAAAACTGAAGTTTTCCTTAAAACATGGCTAATCCCTTTCGGGTTTTATTTAGGATTTCGCCTATGACCGAGTCCTCTTGGTTAGGGTGAACCGAAGCTACGCACCAGGTAGGAATCCCGCGAAGAGGAGGTGAGTCACGAGGACCGCTAAGTACCAAGCTCTTCCGGATCCAATCCTGACATGCGCACTAAGGTTACCACACCCCTAACTCACGACTTGGTCGTAGGTTGGTTTAATTAGGCTCTTAAAGTCTTATGTCTTTGTTTGGAGTAAACTAGTCCTAAAGTTTAAAATACTATCACTATCTACGTCCCATGCTTCCTACCCTTCTACAGTAAATAATTCATGCAAAAAGTTAGTGGTACTTACCTGGGCGGATCGGTGCCGGAGACTCAGTGCCATGCTTTATTCAAAACCATAATAGACCTACCAAAACATTTTTGGGCCTTGGGCCCCCACAGCCGAGCTTTGAACTGGGCTCTGATACCAATTTTGTAACACCCCAAACCCGGCCCAAACATTACGACCGAATTTGGTTTGCTACAGAGAAAAGATTTTGAAAATCATTTTAAAACCGATTTTTAAATTTGTCGAAATGCCTTTAAAATTAAATTTTCTTTGTTAAAAACCAAACTTAAGATATTTGCATAGTCGAGTTGTTTACAAATTTCGAATGTACCCGATGGTACTTTAAAACATTTTTGCGTTTAATTTGAGAAAACATGCGCATCCGTTTTAACATCATCAAATAGTTTAAACAAAACATGCAGCAATAATAATATAATCCTAGGAGGCCTTATTACAATTAAGCAACATAAACCCAACAGAAAAATAGATAAAATCCAAAATTCATTTATTAAAAAAACTCTCTTGCATGGCCACCTCGAGTCCATCCGGCTCCTCATCCGCGATCTACGAGTCACCTGAAAAATTAAAGGAGAAGGTGAGTCACCAAGACTCAATGTGTAACCCTTCCCCAAATTTAATGCAATCACATACACAAATTATAACCAATCAACATGCATAAGTTTAAATGTACCCAACCTAACCATCCATACGCCTTTTTCTACCCCTTGTGGTACCAAACCACTTTGGTGGTGCCAAACCACCGGTGACGTATAGTCACAAATGTGATACCAAATCACTGGAGATACCAAATCTCTGGTGTCCGAAGACACAATTGTGTTACCAAAACACTGGTGACCGAAGTCACAAATAGATGATGGGGCCAACCCATCGTGTGATACCAAATCACTGGCAGACAATCCCATATCTCAAAGTGGGGCCAACCCACGGTGGAATTAACCACGAGGACAAGTCGCTATGAGGTGCCAAACCTCGGAGGTACCAAACCTCTGGTGACCGTAGTCACGATGTGTTACCAAAACACTGGTGTCCGTCGACACGAATATCACTGCCCCCTCCTCTCATCAACCCATAACAATCATTTTTATGCATGTACCACAATCATGTTGATAGATTTATTTAATAACATCCAATCGATTTATCATAAGCCATATATCAAATAATACACATACCAAATGTGTCATGCTTCCCAAAAGCATCAAATAATAATCACATAGTAATAAGAACTTACCCAAATCCTTGTTAATACCATGAAGGTATTTCATCCATGTCTACACAAAACGTTTAGGCATAAAATAACACTTAGCATATTAAAAAGTTATAAGATGTGTATGTATACACACCTTTCACCAACGCAAGAAATAACTCCCGAATCCGATTTACCACTAGATCCTTGTCCTACAATCGGCCAACACTTAAAATATAAACAAAGGCCATTCGGCCATAACACTAAATCCAAAGAGTTATCGCTTCAAAATACCAATCTTACCTAAAAGCTTACCCAAAACGATCGATGAATATACGAGGCTTAGAAAGATTGTTTCCACGTCAAATAGAGCCTAAAATAAATCGATTCCTAAATGATTAGAACCTTGCAAACCAATGCCCATAGATTTCGGCCTTAGTCCACAAGAAAATAACGTAGAGACAAGAAAAGAATTGAAGGAGAAACGACCAAGAACACTTACCCTTTTCCAAAATCAATTGAAGAAAAACTAAGAGAGTTTCCCCTTGAATATTCGGCCAAATATAATACTAAAAAGAAGGATATGAGAGTTTCGGCTATGGTGAAATAAACAAGAAAATAGAAATCGAATGGTAATGGATGTTTAAACTATGAGTGAATGAAAAAGAAATGGAGTTTTGAGATGGTTAAAGATTCGGCCAAGAGAGAGGATGGGAGAAAATGTGGTTGAACAAAAGTCAAATGAAGAAAAGAGATATGTGAGAGTGAGAGATTTGGCCAACACCTATTTTGCCTAAAAGAAATGTGTACACAATGCCCAAAATCAAATGTTGTTTTGGTTTCAAAAGAGCAAATGAAAGAAAAGGGAAATGGCATGGTTTGGTTCAACAAAAGATGCTAAAATCAAAAGCAAAAGTGCACCAAAATGCACAATACACATTCGGCCAAAGAGAGTTTTTGGAGAGGGAAAACAAAAATGCCAAAAAGATGATCAAAGGAGAAATTGGCCAACTATTTCTTTCCCCCAAGCTACCTATCAAAATTCGGTCACCCCCTAGCCATACATGCCGTCCACATTCATCCACTAAAGGCTTAGGAAACTTTCCAAAACATCCTCCATCCTTCATGCCTTTTGTCCCCTCATCATACCATAACTTCAAGATTCTTATCCCTACTATCAAGCTTTCCTTAATCATATATTCAACTTACCAAAAGAAATAGTCCAACCTATCATAAATAAGTTTGACCGTCCATTAAAGCAAGGATATAAAAATAAACCTTCAAATTGCTAAACATGCTACTCGAACCTCTAACCTCAAGCCAAACTCCATGCGCCAATACCAATTGCCATGCACTCATCTTTTGTCACTTATTGCTACTTAAATTAACTTAAGTGCTAAGCTCATTTAATCCTCTTCTTTAAATAAGCCTTACTAAGAATTATTCTACTAAACCGAGCTTACTCAAGACCCCTAATTAAGCCTTATATCATCACGCATAATATCACAGAAATTCAAATACAAGAAAAATAATTCAATCACAAATAACCCCTATTTTGGGATGTTACATGTATTGGTTATATGTTCATATCAAAGTATATTGACATGATTTGTTTATCTATTGCATTGGTATGGGTAATATGAGAGAAGGGGGAAGATTGATATTCGTGTCTTCAGACACCAGAGGTTTGGCACCTCCAGTGATTTGGTATCACATTTGTGTCTTTGGGACACCAGAGGTTTGGCACCTCATAGCGACTGCGTCCACTGTGGATTAACACCACCGTGGGTTGGCCCCACTTTTGAGATATGGGATTGTCGCCATGATTTGGTATCACAAGTGGGTTGGCCCCACAACTTGATTATTTGTGACTTTGGTCACGGTGGTTTGGCACCACCGGTGGTTTTGGTACCACACGGGGTAGAAAAAGGAGTTACGGATGGCTAGGTTAGGTGCATCATATATATACATTGCTTGGTTATAATTTGTGTAAGTATGTGGCATTTACCCGGGAGAGGGAATATGCACTCGAGTCTTGGTGACTCACCTTCTCCTTACTTTTTCGGTAATTCGTAAATTTGCGGATGAGGAGCCTGGATGAACTCGAGGAGGCCATGCAATGAAATTTGGTTTTACATGAACTTCCATTTGGGTACTTGATTTTAATTTGGTTTTCATTTTTATGGGTTTGTAATAAGGCCTCTTTAATTATGTTTTTGGATTATTTATATGCTTTGGATTTGTTTTAGGAATAACTTGCAAATTACATGATTGATTTAATGATATGTGAACAAAGTTTTCTAAAATACAAAGCGCGATGGTTTTAAAAACGTTACCATCGGGTAACCTAAATAAATTGATAATTTTTAACAACTTAAGTATTTTCGATAACTCAAACTATTTTACAAAACTTAAGTTTCCAAATTTCTATTAGATACGATTTTCAACCTAATTGCTTTAGTTTCTCTTTAATTTATAAATGGTTTACGAATCTAAGTTGCGACTAAGTTTTAAAAATCTATTTACTGAATTGCAAAGTAAAATATCGAGTTTTCAACTTAATTTTTTTACAATTTAGAATAATAAAAAGTTTTTCACTAAAATTTTATCGTTAACTTGTTTTTCCTCAAAACGTTTTCCCCTGTGACATACCAAATTCGGTCGTGGCGTATTGACCGGGTTTGGGGTGTTTCAAATTGGTATCAGAGCCAAGTTCAAAAGCTCAGCTGTGGGCCCAAGGCCCAAAATGTTTTAAAGTATGGTTTTAAAATGATTTTGTTGAAAATTGTATGGTTGGAAAGGCATGGCCCCAGTCTCGACATCAATCCGCCAGTAAGTACATCAAACTGTTGATTTTGATGATATGATATGATGATGTTGGCATGACTGCATGCAGATGGTAGGAACTACTCTAGAGACCCAAACTATAGGTTAAATGTACTCATGAAACAACTTCTTATTAAAATTATTCATAAAGCGTGTTTTAAAGAAAGTGGAATAATGACTAATGCATAACGCTTTTAAATCGGATAAGTCGAGACTTTAGACATGAGTACTCGTGGTCGAGGTCGTATTACTCGTGGGCCGCGGCCGGGTAGGATGGTCGTGTGCGAGCGGTGAGTCCGGTCAAGGATCCGAGAATGAGGTACCACTACCCCCACCACCAGCGGTTGGAGTTGAGCATCAGGATCAAACGGGGGATGATGCAGTGTCTCAGGCGATGCTGCGAGTTTTTGAGAGGGTAGCTGGAATAGGTGGAGGCACGGGAATTTGGAAATTCGTATCTGAGCGACTTCGAGCCAATATGTTTCAGGTGTGGCTCCCAGTACGGCAGAGTATTGGTTAGAGGCGACGGAACGAATCATGGATGACTTGGATCCGAATGCCGAGGAAAAGCCGAAAGGGATAGTGTCGCTTCTTCGGGATGAGTCATATCGGTGGTGGCTCACGATGCGGAATAGTCTTTGCGCAGAGGATCTCACTTGGGATTATTTTAAGGCAGCGTATCAGAAGAAATATATTGGGTCGAGTTACATTGATGCACAGCGTAAGGCATTTCTGAGTTTGGTCCAAGGTAATAAGTCCGTATCAAAATATGAGGCAGAATTTTTAAGATTGAGCCGGTATGCTAGAGGTATCGTGGCTTTGGAGCACGAGCGATGTGTCTGGTTTGAGGATGGATTGAGGGACGAACTGAGATTGCTGATTGCTCCACATCAGGAGCGAGAGTTTGCTGAGCTAGTTGAAAACACTAAGATAGCTGAAGGGATAAAGGAATCTGTAAGGCAGAGGCACGACAAGAATAAACATAAGAGAGGTTTTGGATCATCCGAGTCAGCCGATAATTCTCAGAAGAGGGTTAGGCAAAGTGGGCCGAATCAATCTGGGAGGCACATTCTCGCTAATCGTGGGACCAAACCGCATTGTAATCGATGTGGAAAATCTCATTGGGGCGAATGTTGGACCGGAGGGAAAGGATGTTTTAAGTGTGGCTCGCTGGATCATCGTGTGAGGATTGTCCACGTAAGCTAGCCGAGAATCGGTCGAGGGACAAGGTCGTGCTCGGTTCGAAAATGAGGGACCGTCACCACGGAGAGGTCGTGGTAATGGTAGAGGAGGTAATGGTTCGTCGAGGCCGCGGAGCATCCGCGAGAGTGCCGCAACACCGAGGCAAGACACCGGCTTGGTGTATCACGTGACGAGACGTCAAGAGGAGGCGACGCACTGCACGTTATAACCGATGCGTTCTTAATCTTTGGTGTACCATATCTTTGCTTTGATAGATATGGGTTCGACACATTCGTATGTTGCTAGTAACATAGTAGAGACTATGAATCTAGACTCGAGACTACTTCTAGGAAGATGACGATTTTAGCCCTCTCGGTCACTCAGAGAAGTAAATAAGTCAGTATAGAGATGTACCCTAGAACTCCAAGGGGTAATGTTTGTAGTCGATCCGATGGAACTACCGTTTGAGGAGTTCGATCCGATTCTTAGGATGGACTGATTGGTCAAGTATCAAGCAAGTTTGGATTGCGTTGCTAAGCGCATGGTTTTGAAGACAAAGTGAGGGCAAAGAGGTGGTTATGATAGGTAATAGAAGAGATTATCTATCCAACGTGGTATCTGCATTGAAAGTCGTGAAGTTGGTCGAAAGGGTCAGTGAGGCATTTGTGGTTCATGTGTGTGCGTTGGAGGCTAAGGAGTCTCTTGTGGGGGAATGTCCGAACGGTAAAGGAATATGTTGACGTATTTCGTAAGAACTTCCGGATTGCCTCCGGATTATGAAGTTGAATTTGGTATAGATCTATTACCCGAATCGTGCCGTGTCTATTGCTCCGTATAGGATGGCAATCAAGGAATTAGGGAATTGAAGGCTCAAATTCAAGAGTTGTTGGATCGAGGTTTCATCCGACCAAGTGTTTCGCCATGGGAGCGCCAGACTTTTTGTCAAGAAGAAAGATGGTACAATGCGGATGTGTATAGACTACATTTGATTGAATAAGTGACGATCAAAAACAAGTATCCTTTGCCGAGGATAGATGACTTGTTTGATCGACTTAAGAAGCGGCAGCTTTTCTCCAAGATTGATTTAAGGTCCGGATATCATCACAAAGAAGGTGAAAGAGGTTGATATCCATAAGACGGCATTTTGCACTCGGTATGGGCACTACGAATTTCTGTAATAATGCCGTTTGGGTTGACTACGCGGCAAGCATTCATGGACATGATGAATCGGGTATTCCAAAGATTTTTGGACCAATTTGTTGTGGTATTTATAGATGATATTTTGGTATACTCAAAGTCAGAGGAGGAGCATGATGCGCATTTGCGAGTAGTGTTGCAGATTCTGAGGGAAAAGCAGTTGTACGCCAAATTTAGTAAGTGCGAGTTCTGGCTTAGGGAGGTGACTTTCTTGGGTCACGTAGTATCAGCTGAGGGGATTAGAGTGGATCCTTGAAAGATTGAGGCAGTGTTGGATTGGAAGCCGCCTAAGTCAGTGGCTGAGATTCAGAGTTTCCTAGGTCTGGCGGGGTATTACTGAAGATTTGTGGAAGGATTTTCTTTGATAGCAGCACCTATGACTAAGTTATTGAGGAAAGGAATTCCATTTGTGTGGACCGAGAAGTAGCAAGAAAGTTTTGACAAGTTGAAGAAGATTCAAGATGAAGCTCCTGGTTTGATTCAACTTTGAGCGGGCAAGGAATTCACGGTTTCTTGTGATGCATCACATCTTGGTTTGGGATGTGTCTTTGATGCAGAAGGGAAGGTAGTGGCTTATGCATCTCGACAGTTGAGACCACATGAAGTTAACTATCCAACGCATGACTTGGAATTAGCTGCAGTGGCTTTTGCTTTGAAGATTTGGAGACACTATTTGTATGGAGAGAAGTCGATAGTCTACATGGATCACAAGAGTCTTAAGTATCTTTTGACTCGAAGGATTTGAACTTGAGGCGGCGTAGATGGATAGAGTTGTTGAAGGACTACGACTGTTCAATTGAGTATCATCCAGGCAAGGCTAATGTGGTGGCAGACGCGTTGAGCCGTAAGGTTGTGACTGACTTAAGATCGATGTTTGCTCGTCTTAGCTTATATGACGATGGGAGTCTTTTGGCTGAATTGCAAGTCAAGCCGACTTGGTTAGAGCAGATCAAGGAGAAACAGTTAGAGGATGATGGTTTGAATGATCGAGGTTACTGAGTTCGAATGGTGGTTTAGAGGATTATAGTTTGTCCAAGGATGGAGTATTGTGTTTTAAAGGAAGAGCTTGTATGCCAAAGGATGTTGAGTTGAGGCAAAGGATTCTTCGGGACGCACATAGCAGCCCATACGCTATGCATCCTGGAGGTAGCAAGATGTATCGGGATTTAAGAGAGCAGTTTTGGTGGCCAGGTCTGAAGCGGGAGGTAACTGAGTTTGTGGGTAAATGTCCGGCGTGTCGGCCAGTCAAGGTGGAACATCGATTTGCCGCCCCGGGTTACTTCACCGTAAAAAGATTCTCTGATGGAAGTAGGAAAGGATCACTATGGACTTTGTCAATGGATTACCCTTACGCCAAGTAAGAAGGACTCGATTTGGGTGATTGTGGATCGTCTCGACTAAGTCACTCATTTTATTCCTGTAAGGGTGGATTACTCGCCTTGTTTAGCTAAGTTGTATGTGGCGGAGATAGTAAGGTTGCACGGTGTACCAGTGTCGATCATCTTAGACAGAGATCCTAGATTTACGTCGAGGTTTTAGAGAGCGTTACATCAGGCTTTGGGTACGCTGTTGGATTTTAGTACCGCATTTCATCCACAGTCTGACGGACAGTCGGAAAGAGTTATACAGATTTTAGAGGATATGTTGAGAGGGTGTGTTTTGGATTTCAGAGGTAGCTGGGAAGAGTTTTTACCATTAACTGAGTTCGCATACAACAATAGTTATCAAGCAAGCATTAAGATGGCACCATATGAGGCGTTGTATGGTAGGAGGTGTCGCACACCTACATGCTAGACAGAGTTGGGTGAGCGTCAGATGTTAGGACTAGAGTTGGTTGCAGAGACTGAGGATAAGGTTAAGATGATTCAGGCTCGTCTGAAGGAAGCTTCAGATAGGCAGAAGTCATATGCTGATCTCAAGCGGAGGGATATAGAATTTTCTGTGGGTGACAAAGTTTTTCTGAAAGTCTCGCCATGGAAGAAAGTGTTAAGATTTGGGAGAAAAGGCAAGTTAAGTCCAAGGTTTATTGGACCGTATAAGGTGTTGAGACGAGTGGGACCAGTAGCCTATCACTCGAGTTGCCATCGAGCCGAGAGTCGATTCACGATGTGTTCCATGTCTCCATGCTTAGACGCTATCGTTCGATCCATCGCATGTCTTGGCGATGAGGAAATAGAGGTGAGTCCAGATTTGACGATAGAAGAAGAACCTGTGCAGATTCTAGATCGAGATGTGAAAGTTTTGCGTAGGAAGTTCGTTCCTTTAGTGAAGGTTTTATGGCGGAATCATGGCGTGGAAGAAGCTACGTGGGAACCGGAGGATGCGATGAGGCAAAGAAGATTCCTCAACTCTTTTGATCGGGTAATTTCGAGGACAAAATTTTCTTAAGGGGGTAGAATTGTAACATCCTAAAAATATTAGAGTATCATCTTGTTATTTGTGTTAGCTCGGATATGATTGTTATTGTGTGCTTAGTATATTTGTGTGAAGGCTTGGAAATATTAGCTAAGCTAGAATAATTTTTAGTGTGGAAAATTTAGTGAAGTGGATTAAGTGAGCTTGACACTTAAGATAATTTAAGTGTTAAATTAAAGCACATGAGGAGTTAGTGGCATAGTGGATAAGGAGCTTGAAAGGTTGCTTGAGGGAAGTGGTTCGAGTAGCATGGAAAGCATATTGAGGATTTTATTTTTGTACATCCTAGCATTAAGTGTCGGTCAACTATACATATGGATAAGATGGACAACTTTCTTTTTATGACAAGAAGACTTAAGGTTATGGTAAGCATGAAATAAGGGATAGAATTGCTAGATTTTGGGGATAAAATTCCTTCAACTTTGGGAATGTAGAGGATCTCAAGGCTTGGCTTAAGGAAGATGTTTTGGAAACTTTTCTTAGGCCATTATTCCATGAATGTGGACGGCATGTGTGGCTAGGGGGAGTGACCGAATCTTGGTCTTGTTGGTAGCTAGTTGGTGCCAAAATTTCTTTTGGATGGTGGTCATTTTCGGTTAGTTAGGAATGCTTTCATTTCTTGTTTTGAGCCATATCAAAAATCCCTTTTGAACCTTACCAATTCTTCTCTCTTGTGCACCAAAGTGAACCATAGCCAAATTCCATTAGGTGTTGTTGATTTTTCCTCTTAGGCATTTGGCCGAAACTCATTTGGAACCTCCCTCTCATCTTTTAAATTCTTTGTAACCGAAAAGAACCTCTTTTGGTTCTCATCTTCCTATTCTTTTCTTCTCATATATGTTAACACTTACAAATTGCTTTTACTTTCTTTTGGCCGAACCTCTTTCTTCCCCAAACTCTCTTTTCTTTTCTTCCATTGTTGCTTAGCCTAATCCTCCTCTCTTATTTTTATTCTCTTTTCTACTCACGTACTTCATTTCTTTTTAGTCTCTAATCAATTGCTTTCTTCTTTTCAAAACCATAGCCGAAAATCCCTTCACCATTTAACCATATTGCCGAAACTTCCCATTTCCTTTTTGTATTGTTTCGGTAATATCATCAAGGGTAGGTCTTCATTTGGTTTTCTTCAATCGGTTTTGGAAAAGGGTAAGTGTTCATGACCGTTTTTCCTTCATTTCTTTCTCTTTTCTATGTCATTTTCTTGTGGTTAAAGGCCAACCTATGGACATTTGTTGCAAGGTTCTAACTATTATTAGGAACCGATTATTCTTATAGGCTCTTTGGGACTTTGGAAGCATTTGATCTAAGCCTTACTTCTCTAGCAATCAAAGTTGGTAAGTCAAGTGGTAAGGATTCTTGTTGATTCATCATTCTTTTAATGGTTGAAAAGCCAAAGGCTATTGGGATTAAGATGTGATGTTGGTCGAATGGTTTTGCTTATAATCTTGTGGTTTGGCCGAATGTAGGACAAGGTGATCTAGTGAGGTAGATCGGGTCTCACGAAAGTTAGTATTTGCGTTAGTGAAAGGTGTGTATCTTACACACTTTATAACTTGTTTTATATATATATATATGTGTGTGTGTTAAATAACTATTCAAGTTGTTAAAGCCAAACTATGAGATATTGATATGATACCTTGATGGGTATGAGCAAGGATACGGTAAAGTCCGTTTCAATATGATGTTGCTATATGTTGTTTAATATCACGATCTACGATATGTATTGGTTATATGTTCATATCAAAGTATATTGACATGATTTGTTTATCTATTGCATTGGTATGGGCAATATGAGAGGAGGGGGAAGATTGATATTCGTGTCTTCGAACACCAGAGGTTTGGCACCTCCAATGATTTGGTATCACATTTGTGTCTTTGGGACACCAGAGGTTTGGCACCTCATAGCGACTCGTCCCTGTGGATTAACACCACCGTGGGTTGGCCCCACTTTTGAGATATGGGATTGTCGCCAGTGATTTGGTATCACACGTGGGTTGGCCCCACAACTTGATTATTCGTGACTTTGGTCACCAGTGATTTGGTATCACATTTGTGTCTTTGGGACACCAGAGGTTTGGCACCTCATAGTGACTCGTCCCTGTGGATTAACACCACCGTGGGTTGGCCCCACTTTTGAGATATGGGATTGTCGCCATTGATTTGGTATCACAAGTGGGTTGGCCCCACAACTTGATTATTCGTGACTTTGGTCACCAGTGGTTTGGCACCACCAGTGGTTTGGTACCACGCGGGGTAGAAAAAGGAGTTACGGATGGCTAGGTTGGGTGCATAATATATATATATTGCTTGGTTATAATTTGTGTAAGTATGTGGTATTTACCCGGGAGAGGGAATATGCACTGAGTCTTGGTGACTCACCTTCTCCCTTACTTTTTCAGGTAATTCGTAAATTTGTGGATGAGGAGCCGGATGAACTCGAGGAGGTCATGCAATGAAATTTGGTTTTACATGAACTTCCATTTGGGTACTTGATTTTAATTTGATTTTCATTTTTATGGGTTTGTAATAAGGCCTCTTTAATTATGTTTTTGGATTATTTATATGCTTTGGATTTGTTTTAGGAATAACTTGCAAATTACATGATTGATTTAATGATATGTGAACAAAGTTTTCTAAAATATAAAGCGCGATGGTTTTTAAAACATTACCATCGGGTAACCTAAATAAATTGATAATTTTTAACAACTTAAGTATTTTCGATAACTCAAACTATTTTACAAAACTTAAGTTTCCAAATTTCTATTAGATACGATTTTCAACCTAATTGCTTTAGTTTCTCTTTAATTTATAAATGGTTTACTTAATCTAAGTCATGACTAAGTTTTAAAAATCTATTTACTTTAATTGCAAAGTAAAATATCAGTTTTCAACTTATTTTTTTTTACGAATTTAGAATAATAAAAAGTTTTTCACTAAAATTTTATCGTTAACTTGTTTTTCCTCAAAACGTTTTCCCCTGTGACATACCAAATTTGGTCATGGCGTATTGATCAGGTTTGGGGTGTTTCAACTCGACTCACCCGAGACGGATCGTATCATTTGGTATCAGAGCAACTACTATTTGGTATCACCGGGAATTTGTTTTGATTCATTTTGTGGGAAAAACCAGCAACTTAAAGTTTGTATGAATAATTTCTATACTTGGTTTTTGAATAAGGAAATGAGGTATGAAAAATTTGTTTTCCCTTTTAATGCGTTCCTTAAACAATTTCTGTGGTTGTCCATGAAGTTTACGTTTCATTTGGAAAAGGCTAATCCAACCACGAAGCTTCGACTAGACTACATTTCTGAGGAGAGAAGGTTTTTGTTAAATGGAAAAGGTAAAATCGACCCTTATCCTTCTGTTCAACAAGGTAAGACGCTTGAAACTTTTGAAACTTGTTTGTTCTCCTCGGATGGTAACAAAATTCACGTTGATGACTTAGTTTTTGAAAATTACTTAGATCGTGATGTGATTAACTGTTCTGCTTTGTTTGAACATGATTTATCTGTTTTGATTGGTGATAAAAAGATTATTGTTTTTGACCCCGGAGACCTTTGTTCTATAGCTTTGTTCAAGTGGTTTGAGAATCGAAATGTTGTTAACTCTCAAATGTTATGTGGTTATGGTTTGTTTCCATCGAAGAAAAAGGTAAGATCGATTTCTATTTTTGATCCCGGCATCAATTCATATGTTCAATTTGTGAATAACGTTTCAGCATTTTCCTTCGAGTTCATCATCCATGGTGTCACTAACCTCTTTCATTTTCGTAAGGGAAGGCAAGCAACTAATCTACTTCTTTTTCGAGTCTTGTGTATTTTTCAGGTTTGTGACGATGAAAAATTTTTCGCGAGCAAATGGCCCGATTTGAGGACAAATCGTCTTCAAGAGGGAGGGTATGATGCGATCCCGACTGCATCATGTTATGACACAACTCGATGCCACCAAGAGTGGCCTAAGCTCGAGGTGCCAAAGTGCAAAATGAAGCTGATTCCAGCTTATTTTTAGCTCAATTAAAATCCTTTTCTATGTGGTTCAGTTCACATGAGTTCATCTCAGCTCATTGAGATTGGTTTAAGTTCACATTCAGTTCATTTAGTTTGTGTTTAGCTTGATTTAATTCATGCATTTGCTGAATACAAACTTTTAAATTAAATATTAGCTTTAAATAAAGGTGTTTAGTTTAACTAAATAAGTTGTGTTTAATAAGAGACTTATTAATTAATCTAGTTACTAGGATGTTTTAATGAAGTATGAGTTTAAGTTAATTTAATTTTGCTTCCATAAATTAACTAGTTGCTACATTAATTAAAGTCTTTCTTTCTAGTTCATTTAATAATGTTTTTCTTAATTAAACTAGTTGCTGGAATAAATGATGCTTAAGTGTTAGTTCATTTATTTAAGTCTAGTTGCTGGAATAAATGATGTTTAAGTGTTAGTTCATTTATTTAAGTTAGTTGTTACTTTGTTTTAGGTTTAATAAATGAATAAATGTGTTTAATATGTCGGTTACATGTGTTAATTGTAGGTGATTTTTCATCTTACAACCATTAAATTTAAAGGCTGTGTTACACCTTCAATAAGGTGGCTTTTGAAGTGATTTCAGTTACAAAAAGAGGGGGCTGTTATAAAAAGAGGCTTTAAACATCAATAAAAAGAGTTTAAAGGAGCATTACACTTCCTTTAAATTTTAGTAGCCACCCTTCCACTACTCTAAACGTTTTTGCTACTTTAATGGTCAATTCATACTTTAAAAACTTCATTAAGTTTTTAGAGTCTATTCAGCTAGCCAAAGGAGAAACCAAGAGACATTTTCAAAGCATTCAAGGGCATTGAATCAGCTGATTAAAGCATCTTAAAGAGAGGAGTTAATTGATCCAATCGGTTGATCATGGAGAATTCAAAGGATTTTGACAAGCAATTTAATTGAAAAGTTAAACACATTGAAGATGGGAGTTACATGGCTAGAATTCCAAAAGTTGAGACTCTTCATTTGAAATCATTATTAGCCTCATTAAAAGTGACCATTCAACTAGTTTCATTTGATACTATATATACATGTAATCACATATTGTAGGGAGAACTTTTGATCCTTGAATATATTTTATGAACTTTGTTCTTCGAGTGAGATTTTCTCCTCTCTATCTTTCGCATTTAGTATCGATTCTCGACTTATCAAGCGTTGCTTATGGCGTCAGTCGTTTCTCATCCATCAATTTATACCATAGGTTCTTATCTTTATAGATAACGAGTCTTGGTCCATCATCGACTTCCATTTTCCATCTTAAACAAATATAGAACCCGGGGTGACACTTTCCTAGTGTTGAATCGATTCTTTGTTTAAATTCTTCTATCCATCTCCACCAACTATCTTAATATATATCCTTTTGATTATTTCTATTAAAACCAAGTCCATCCACTATATTCATCTTCCTTGTTTGCTTCCTAACCAAACCTATCTCCATCTTCCATCCAAATCTTAACCTGTCTGATCAGCTTTCGCAATTTTAACCTTATTTCACCTATTTCTAGATAACTTTTTAATTACTCCTCATAGACGATTGGGCAACTTCACATACGACTCGATTCACCCCAAGACGGATCGTATCACCCTTGCCTTGCTTTAATTCATGCATGAACAGTCCCATGCAATGCACCAGCCCATGCATGTAACTTGGCTGAAAAACTCCTTCATGCATTCGGCCACATACATTGCACCTAGGTGCATGTATCTCTTTAATGCTTCATGTACATTCGGCTGTACCTACAAAAGGGAATGAATGCATATTAAATCAAGCCAAATAAGTTGAATAACAATTAAACATAACCATGACACATTAATGGACGTTTTAGACAACTTAATGACACCATTTAGGACACTTTGAATTTCGGCAGCCCCTATTTAAACCGAAAAAAACTGTACATTTAATTTAACTTTAAAACTAATTAAAAACATGTAATAAAATGTAACAAATTAATTTAGACTAGGAAAAATTAATTTAGACACTAAATAAAATATTAGGACGCATTAATTTGCTGTAGGAAAAAATAATAAATTAAATACTCAATTTATTTAAAGCATTAAAATTAATGAATCACTCAATAAGTGGAACGAGCTCGAGTGACTCAAATTGAGCTAGAATGAGCTAATCCGGCTCAATTTGGAAGTGCATAAAGATGCACATGAACTCTCTGACAAAGACTTGGAACTTCGGCTCGAGCTCCCATAAGTTTGAAATTTGATGGTCCCTGTATGCGTGCCCTGACAAGATGCTCTCAAAGAAATCATCCACGGAGGAGTCCTTACGAAGGAGTGAACATGAATCATATGTAAATCATTCCTTTCCTACCCGACTTTAACACATCTCATTCTGATTCTTTTGTTTTATCTTCATGTTGTAAAGAAAATGTAACATCCCAAAGTTGGGCCTAGTAGAATTGGACCTATTGGGCCCATTGGGCCTTGAGCATAGAAGTGTTTTAAAATTTTTGAGAATAAGAGAACGGCATTATTTCAAGTTGGACTTATTAGGAAGGTGATTTTGGAAAGTTACGGGTTCTATGAAGGCTCTGGGTTTGAATTGGGGCCTAGTAAAAATTTGGTGTTTAAGCCTATTTAGGAGAAATAGTAAGTGGCATCAATACTTATGAAAATAAGTATTCAATTTGCTAGCATAATTGAGCATATGGCAAAGAGGTTATGGCATTAAGTGAAGAGTATGGAGGGAAGATGTTCGAATCCCCTTGATGTAAAATTTTGACTATTATTTTTGTATTCTTTCCTTAAGTGTCAGCCAAGCATGTAAATAAGGCAAGGTGGACTTTTTATTTTTGGCAAGATGGCTAAGGAAAATAGGAAAGGATGAAGGTGAGGAAAGAAATCAAGAGAAAGGGGAAAGTAAGGGGAACATGTGGCCTTTTTCAAGGGAAGTGTTATGGAAAGTGTGGTTGGCCAATTTTTGACCATTATGGTCATGATCAGTGATGCAGCTTTTGGGTGTAGAGGAGGTAGCCAAATTTTCTTTGGCAATTGGTAAAATTTTTGATGTTGTTTTGGCCAAAAACTCCTATTTGCAACTTTTGTGTCATTTTTCTTTTCTCTCCAAATTTCCTTCTCCTTCTTGCCGAATCTTCAAGCTTTGAGTGTACATCTTTCTCCTTTGTTTGGCCGAATCACTCACCTTTTTGTTCATCTCCCCTAAGATAGCTGAAACAATCTAGCACTCTTCTCTCCATCCATTCTTTTCTTTTGACCTTTTCATCAACATTTTCTCTATTCTTAATTCGACATTACCTTGTGATCAAATCATCCTCTTTTCGTAGTGACTTAAGTGAGTGGCGCTACAAGGAAATTAACAATCGGTAAGTAGTAGTTCTCTCTTTATCGATAACTTTGTTTCATCCGAGTTTTCCCTAATAATCGAGTGTTCTTCTTTCTCTCTCTCATGGGTCCGAGTTACATTCTTTTACGTGATATGGCCATCGTTGGATTTAGGGCTTTCAACAAGGTGAAGGAGCACAAGTGATTTGTATTAACCAAATCGTTATCGTCGACTTGTCAAGCAAGTGGGGTAAGAACGCTGTTATAAGATTTGTTTTGATCAAAGGTGGGATAATTACTAACGACTCTTTTGCTCACCAAATATTGTTAGGATGAGATTTCAGTAGTTAAAGGGTAGGATCGATTCTTGGTGTACTGAGGGAGATCACATTCGTGGTGTTGAAACAGTAGAAAGCACAACTCGTAATCAAGGTGTGTAATCCTGTACCCTTTCGAATATATGTTTGAAATGGTGTGTAATCTCATACCTCTCCGGATGTTTGTACGAAATGTTTTATGATTCGGTCAAAATACCGAAGAAAATCAGAAACCGACATCCGAGACCACTTGGAAGTGCGTATGTTCATAGTAGTAACCATATTTTGCAAAGAAACAGTTTGGTCAGCAGCAGTGACATGATTTTGGAAAAATCACGAAAAATAGGATAAAGGAAATTAGAAAGCAAAAAAGATATCGAATTAAAGCTTACTGTGTCTATTTTTATATGAAAGAAACAGAGGAGGAAGAGAAAGTTTATATTATGGGATATCTTAATTTTAGTGAGACTGGTTCTGATGGACTTCGTGGTTCCCTGCTCTGTCTTGGAAAAATTTGTTAAAATTGTAAAAAGTGAATTATGAGTTATAAGTTATATGTATGGATTCCTTAGAGAACCTATTTTCAATAGAAACAAGTGGGAGCAACATATGAAAACTGTACAGTGAGATATTTGAATTTTGGGTAAGAGAGGTCAAAATCGTTGGTCAGTGAAACAAGGGAAAATTTAAGGAATAAACTGTACTAATTGGTTAAGCCAAAAATTCTGGAAAATTAGTAGTAAGAAGATATATGAGTCTAGTTTCAAGGAAAATTTATGGATTTAAATTTCAAGTTTTCTAACTCGATTTACAGTCAATTTAGTCAGTATGACACAGATGGACATTTTCAAAATTTTATGCCCAAATTAGTAGTTAAGTCCGGGGTTGCGAAATTACCAAAATACCCTTGAAGTGTAAATTACCGAAATACCCCTGGGTTGCGAGATTACCGAATTACCCTTAGTGGGTAAAATTACCGATTTACCGAAATGCCCCTATGGGCCGATTTGATAGATTGTTATAATGGGCCGATTTACCGAAATGTCCTTATGGACCGAATTACCGAAATGCCCCTACGGGCCGAATTGTTAAAATGCTTAGTGGGCTGATTTATTACAAAATGCTTTAATGGGCTGATTCATTAAAAAATATTCTATAGATTAATGTTTGTATTTATATGTGAATATTATATGTTACTATGTATATTGCATCTTTATATATTGCATGGGATGGGAAACTTGAATGAAGAGAAGTGAAGACCGGTGGCTCTGCCATAAATTCTGATAATGGCTTTGTGCCAATTTAAATATGGCTTGTGCCATTGTGATTAAGGCTGTGTGCCGATTATATTACCGTATATGATTCTGGTGGCTCTACCACAAATTTTGATAATGGCTATGTGCCAATTTAAATATGGCTTTGTGCCATTGTGATTAAGGCTGTGTGTCGATTATATTACCGTATATGATTCTGGTGGCTCAGCCACAAATAGTATAAATGGCAACTTGACTGCAAATTGGAGAGACTGGCGGGGTGGGTTGACTTGATCCCCACAGGAGAGACTGGCTGGTACGGGCAAATTGGAGAGATTGGCGGGGTGGGTTGACTTGATCCCCACAAGAGAGACTGGCTGGTATGGGGGAGAGATTGGATGGATGGGTTGGGTTGCATACTTTGCATTCATATATATATACTATTTTGTAATTGGGCTTCGGCCCAAGATTATCTTAAATGGGCTTAGGCCCAAGATATTTCTAAGTGGGTTCAGGCCCAGTGGATGACGGTAAGGGGATTTCACACTGAGTTCTTGTAACTCACCCCCCTTTTTTCTTAACCCTTGTAGGTAATGCTCTGTAATGAGGACTTGGGCCCATGGATGACTCGGTGGAGGCCATACTTTAGAAACGGTGTTTTATTTTGAACTTTAGATTTTTAATTCTGTTCACTTTACTATTTTGGGTTTTTATGTTGTAATAAGGCCTGCAGGTGTTTTATTATTTGCTTTATGGTTGATATACTTATTATTTTGCTTAAATTGTTTAAAACGAGAATTTTCTAAAACTTAAATAATGGTTTCCAAAATTGATTAACAAATGGATTTTATAGCAAACTTTTTACAAATGATTTAATTTGGATTCTCTTTCAAAATTATCTACGACATTTTCAAAAGTCACGATTTTAAAGCTCACTACCTCGATTTTCGACTCATCAAATGATCTTTCAAAATACTTGTATTTTATCTATGTTTCATGACGATTTAAAAATGCTTCGCAACTCTATTTCTAAACATCACATTTTTGTAAATTGTTTATTTCAAATATGCTTTCGCACCACCAAAAGGTTTTTAAAGATTATTACGTTTTCAAGTAGTTAACAATTGCTTAAGTGTTTTTGGTTTTAACAAAGAGTCTGTATTTCTCAAGCAAGTTATTAATAATTGCAAAGATGGTTTTTTTTATTTCCATGTGACACACCAGATTCGGGCCTAACTTCTAGGCCGGGTTTGGGGTGTTACAGAAAAAATGAGAGAAAAAGAAGTCAAAAGAAAAGAGAGACAAGAGATGATCTTGAGAGAAAATGAGCAGATCTTAAACGAAATCAAGAGAAGAAAAAGAGAAATTAAAGAAAAAGAAATTGAAAAAGAAAAAGAAATCGAAAAAGAGTGTGAGAACGAAAATAAAATTGAAAAGAAGAGAGAGATTGAAGAAAGAAAAGAAAATGAGTTAGAAAAAGATGATAGTGAGCGAGAACAAGAAAAAATGAGTGTTGTTTTAACTAACCCACATGAGAGTTGTTCTTGTTCTGTTCCTTCTTTTCAGGTTTCCGAAGATTTGATTAATAAGTTCCAGCTTCATTATCTTCCTAATGAGAGATGATTCAAGTTGACCAACAAAGGTAAGATTGTAAACAATCCTAGTCCGCCATTGCTTAAAGGTAAGCAAGGTAAGGATTCCATAGCACTTGAATTTCAGCTATCCTCCTTGAATGTTGGTAAAAATATTGTCGATGACTTTATCTTTGAAAAAGCTCTGTGACTTGATATGGTTAATTTTCCTTCTTTGATTAATGTTGATGTTTTAAATGGTGGTAAGAAGAGCTTTTCTAATGAAAATCATTGCGTTGATAAGTGTGAAGGTGAAGTAGCGTTTAATCGGCAAATGCAAAACTCAGTCAGGTATGAAAATGAATTTGCATATAAACATCCCAATTTGTTTGATTGTGGTGATTATGTGAATCATTTATCGCCTTGTGTGAAATCCTTGAATTTGTGCAAATCTGTTTTAATGAATGTAAAGAGGTTTGATTGTTTGTTTCGTGTGTGCATAAATCCTTTTGGTTCGGCATGTTTGATTTAATGACAAAAATAAAACCTTTGCTACACTTTGGAACAAGTCATCAAACTCGTGTGTTTAAACCTGGAATTTGTTTTGGTTCGATATGTGGGAAAATCAAGCATCCTAAATTTTGTGTGAATAATTTATATTTGTTTGATGCTTGGTCTTTGACTAAGGGAACGAAATTTGACAATTTTGATTACAATTTAAAATCGTTCCTTGATCATTTTATGTGGCTGTACATGAAATTCATGTTTTATCTCGAAAAGGTAAGATCGACTCATGTTTTTGAACCTGGCACCGATACATATGTTTAATTTGTGAATCACGTTTCAGCATGTCCCTTTGAGTCCATCGTCCATGGTGACATTAACCTCTTTCATTATTGTGAACGCAACACTTTGAAAAGCGCAAGTTGTCTTTGTGCTTCATCATCATTTCAGGTTAATCAAAATAAAAAGTTTGTTCTTCCCTACATTTTCGAGGAGAGAATGTTTGTATTGATTGAACAAGGTAAAATTGATCCTCATTTTCCCACCTCTAACGGTAAGCAATGTGAGATTTCTCTATTCCCTAAACAACTCCATTCGACTCAGATGACGACTTTGTTCATGACTTGAGTCCTAAAAAGGACCTATATTTCGATGTGATTAATTGCCAATCTTTGATTGATGATAATCTGATTATTTTACAAGATGGAAAAGAGAGCGTCACTATTGGAAATTGTGTTGTTGATAAGTTTGTTGGAGAAGTTATAGCCAAATGGAATTTGCAAGGTTCAAGTATGCAAAATCATGAATCATGTGAATCTTTTCATTTACCCCGCCCGCATTGCATTTATCTAAACAATGTCTTATGGAAGCAATTTGAGATGTTCGAATGCCTTAAAACATATATGTTTTTGCTTAGATCACTTGATGAGGCGTTGATAAGTAAGACGTTTTGTTTGTTTGATTGTAAAAATGTTTTGAATCATACTTGTCTTGAAACGATTATGCATGATCTACATGTTTGGCATAACTTTTTATTGTCTTGTGGCTGTCCATTTCAGTTGACTCATTTTCCATCTCTACTGCTGGCTATGGCAAATCAATTTGATAGGGCCTACATGAGAGCATTCACCCCATTCATCCAAGGAAAGCGTTGTAAGAAGAAATATGTACGAGTGAACCAACGGCTCGACTTGAGGACAAGTCGTTTTGAAGAAGGGGGAAGATGTAAGCACGGTTGGGAGCTTGTCCAACTCGAGCAAGGACTACACGAGGCTGTTCAATATTCCTATGAATCGAACTCAGGCCAGCATCTTAAGGACTCCTTGCACCTTAATGCAAGATGATTCTAGCTTATTTTCAGCTCCCCGAGTTTCGTCCAGCTCGAATCAGCTCACTTGAGCTCATTTAAGCTCGTTTGAGCTCAACAAAGTTTACTTTCAGCTCGTTTCTTTAATCATTTAAATAAATTATTTGTGTTATTTTAATTAATTTGCTACAGCTCATGACCGAAAATGCCTAGCTCAATCAGTTCATTAAATTGTTTTTCACTTAGTTGAGCTAGCCGAATTTATTAAGTTAGCTAGTTTATATTAATTATGTCCTAATTTACTTAATGTGTTAATTAATAAGTCTAAAGCATGCTATTATTTGGTTCAGCCGAATTTGGCTTGTTTAATATTGGTTCATGTCATTTGTAGGTTCAGCCGAATGTATGGGTGCATTAAAGGCAAGGTGCATGCACGACTAGATTCAAAGCAAGGAAGGATTCATGCATGTCTTCCTATAATGCATGGTGGCTGATCATTGGTCTCCCAAGTATCTATTCGGCCAAGGAGTAGTTACTAATTTAATTCTAAGACACATTCATGAAGGGAGACAAATGCATGATACATGAACAACTAGTTACAACGAATGGGAGAATGCATGCATGTCTAGCTACATGAATATTTGCTGATTCTTTGAATCCCCTAAGTGACTATTCGGCCAAGAAGCATCTATTGGATGTTTCCTTCAAGCTATAGCCAAATCTAGACAAGGCCATTCAACTCCCTGCATTCAAGTTCATCTAGCCGAATTTCCTTCCTCATTAAGCATGTCCATTGGCGTCTCAAGTGACTAAACATAGACTTAGCATTTTAATTGTTTTATTCCAGATTGATCTAGCACGTTCCCTAACCGAATACTTAGTCTTTAAGCAATGTCAATTGTCCATTCGGCTAGCCTAGTTAGATAGCTATAAATACTTGGCATTTTTCAATTGTAAGAGACTTTTGCCATTTTATTTGAATGAAACTTTGTTTCTGTGAGGTTAACTTCCTCTCAATTTCATACGAGTCTCGAGTGACTTATCTAGCTTGCTAGTGGCGTCTATCGAACTTGTTTTGAATTTATCACCATTCATTTGGTGTGGCGTTCACCTATCTTTTTACCAATCCATCCTACCACCTTAAATAATATAAGAACCGGGGTGACACTCTTTATAGTGTTGAATCGCTCTTGACGTTTAAGTTCGACTTCCATTCCATCCACTATCCTAAATTTGCTTATCTTTATTTTCTTGTTAAACTAAACCTATTTCATTCATCCATAACCTATCCTTATCTTTTTGTTAAACTTTCACTTTTACCTTAACCAAAATTAACCCCTTTTCAAAGTTACGAACAATCTTCTCGTTGACGATCGAGCAATCAAGTGACTCGACTCAACATCACCGAGCCGGATCACATCATTATAACATTTTGTGAGTTTTCCAACTCTCCTATTTCATTTTAAGACTCAAGCTGACTTATCTAGCAAAAGCTAGTGGCGTCTACCTTGTTTCTTTTCGAACTTATCACTCCTAAACCGAGTGTGGCATTCACCCATATACCAATTGGTTCCTATCACTCTTGTTAGAGGGTCACGGTCAATCTATCCTTCAACATCCATCACCTTTAAGATCACATAAGTTTCGGGTTAGCACTCAATCATAGTGTTGGTTCATTCATGATTCTTAAGTTCACTTCGATCCTATTCCATCCCAACCAAACTATTTCTTATTCCTTTGTTCTTCTTTAATAGCCAACTAGTCATCATCGCTACACCTAGCCATTTTGAACCTATTTTGGAAACTAAATACCATGCCTGGCCGAATTTAACCACTTTGTTCTATTTTGAACAATACTTCTCATTTTAGCGATCGGGCAATCTAAACGACTCGAATCATCACCGAAATGAGTTCGTATTAGCATGCACAAAGGAACCTTCCAGAATCTTCATGAATGAATGATGCGAGTATCAAGGCCCAAAATAAGGATCATGAACGTGATAGGCTTAAATTTCCTCATAGCTCAATAACGAGGTTGAAGGCCAAGAAAATCCGAGCAAGATTGAACTAGACCATCCAAGGCTTTGTTACCAAGGCCCTAGATACGCACTTGACTGAAAAAGAAAATCAAGATTCACTTTCTTGTTTTCAAGAAAATCAAGAAACAGAATCTTGGTCCAATTTTGCTATTTCAGATAATTTCAAGAATTAAGAAATTCAAGATTTCAAATCTTTAAAATCTTGGTCCAAGAAACCGAATCTTGTATCCAAGGCACATTGGATTTCATGTATAAGCTTGAACGAGCCAATTTTGAGAGCAAACGGATCACAAGACCAAGTTCTTGAAAGAATGGTCCATTATTGATACGATCTGCCTCAGGGTGAGTCAAAACGTATGCTAGTTGCCCAATCGTCTACGAGGAGGAATCAAGTCTTCAGAAAATAATCAAAAAAATATAGATGAGTTTGCAGAAGCTTTAGGTGAATTTGTTTAGAAGGTGGGTTTAAGTTAGGAATGGAGGTGTTTAAATGAAAGAGTTGATTTGGATAATTAAAAGGATAGGTTTAATTTAAGATGAAGGGAAAGAAGATGGAATTCGGTTTTAAGGTTGAACAAACAATGATAGGCTGATGGTAATGGAATTGGATAGATGGATAAGTGATGGTTTAGATAAATGATAGGTGATAGTTGATGGGAATGGATGAAAGAACTTAAACAAAGAATCGATTCAACACTAATAAAGTGTCATCCCGGGTTCTATATTTGTTTAAGGTGGAAAAATGGTAATCGATGATGGACCAAGACCCGTTATCTATAAAGATAAGAACCTATGGTATAAATTGATGGAAGAGAATGATTGATGCCACAAGCAAGAAAACTTGATAAGTCAAAATCGAAACTCGAACGAAAGATAGAGAGGAGAATAATCTCACTCAATGAACAAAAGTTCATAAAATATATTCAAAGTTCAAAAAAGTCCGCTTTTTACAAACTAATAATAGGTATATATAGTGCTTACATGTGGTTAGCTGAAGAGACAAATGAATTCAACTTTAATATGCATTTAAATGGCTAAAATAAAATCTAAAAACTCTTGAATTCCTCCAGCCAAATAACAGCAACTTTATGACTCCTAATGAGCTGATTAAATGATACAGGCACGCCTGGGGCACCACCGATTTTCAAGCTGATGAAGCTCGAGGCCAAAGTCCCAAATGCCGTGGAGCTCGTGTGCATCTTCATGCACTTCCAAATTGAGCCGGACTAGCTCATTCGAGCTCAATTTGAGCTCACTCGAGCTCACTTCAGCTCATTGAGCTGATTCGTTAATTTTAATGCTTTAAATAAATTGAGTATTTAATTTATTAATTTTTCCTACAGCAAATTAATGCATCCTAATATTTTATTTAGTGTCTAAATTAATTTGTCCTAGTCTAAATTAATTTGTCACATTTTTATTACATGTTTTTAAGTGTTTTAAATCAAAAATTAAAGTGCAGTTTTTTTCATTAAAACTAGGGGCTGTCGAATTTCATGTGTGATTAAATGGTGCATTTAGTTGGTCCAAAGTGTCCATTAAGGTGTCATGGACGTGTTTAATTGTTATACATCTGATTTGGATTAATTTAATATGGATTCATGGTCTTTGTAGGTTTAGTCGAACCTTTGGGATGCATTAAAGAAGATACATGCACCTAGGTGCATTGTATCTAGCCGAATACATCAAGGAACCATGGAGGTGCATGGACGGTTGGGAGCATGGTTAATCATTGCTGATTTTTGGATTATCAAGGTGCCTATTCGGCTGGAAAAATAATTCCATTTAAGACACATGCATGAATGAGCTAAATGCATGAATCACAAAATACAATGAATGGCCGAATGCATGAATGTCCAGTTACATGAATTATTTTGATTCATTGACTCTCCTAAGTGACCATTCGGCCAAGAGGAATCTATTGACATTATTTTCAAAGCCATGGACGAATTTGGACCATGCCATTCATCTTCCTACAGCCAAGTTCATCCATTTGAATTTTTTCTTCATCAATGAGCTATCCCTTGACGTCCCCAAAGTTGCCTCTTTGTTGCTGTTCATTTTCCATAAAAAAGACATCAAATTAAGAGATCATTTACAGCATGAGACGAACCTAGATGATGCCATGGACTTGCTACATACTCCAAATACATTCAGCCATCTAGAAGCTGCCATTTTGCCTCCCATTTAGCCGAATCTGACCATGAAACTTCAAAGGATTTTCTCCAGAATTTTCCAGCCCATTTATGGCCGAATTTTGCAAGCATTTCATGGGCTATATTCAGCCAAATTTTCCAAGACACTAAGAGGCTTCATTCTAGAATTTTCTAGCTCATTCTAGTTTAATTCTAGCTTAGCCATTAAGGCTTTCTAGTGACTATTCGACTAACTCTTGTTGGCCTATAAATACTTGTTATTTTCATTTGTTAAAAGACTTTTTTATTATTAAACTTTGATATATTTTATGAACTTATGTTCTTGAGTGAGTTTTATCTCCTCTTCGTTTTCGTACGAATTTTGATTCTGACTTATCAAGCTTGCTTGTGGTGTCAATCGTATTCTTCCATTTTATTATACCAACGGTTCTTATCTTTATAGATAACGGGTCTTAGTCCGCCATCGATTCCATCCTTTCCACCTTAAACTTTATAAAAACCGGGGTGACACATCTTTGTGTTGAATCGTTTCTTGTTTAAGTCCTATTCTCCATTTCCACCAAATTATCAAAATATCACCTATCCCTTATCCATCTTCCTTTCTAAAACCGAACCTATCCTTCTCCTTATCCGAATCATTCCCACACTTAAATACCTCCATTCCTAACTTAAGCCATCTTCTAAACTAATTCACTTAAGCTTCCGCAAACTCCTCAGTATCTTCCTATTATTTCCCGAAAGGCTTATCACCTCCTCGTAGACGATTGGGTAACTCGCATACATTTCGACTCTTCTCGAGGCAGACTGTATCATCTGGTATCAGAGCTACCAAACGAGGAGCACGACGTACGATACAATCTCGAAAGTAGGTTCGTGAAGAAAAAAATCAAAAAAAATTTCAATTTGTAATTTTTGTTTCATGTATCATATTATATTGTATGTGAAGTAAAAAAAAAGGAAAAAAAATACGAAAATTCAAAAAAAAAAGTGTTTGGAAATTTCTAAAAGTTTGCAATTTTGTTCATTCGTCTACTCTGTTCCCGGTCTTAAAGCCACTACTCTAGCCTCATCTTCCTACCCCGACCCAAAAAAAAAAATTCTTTCGTTTAGCCTACCCGATACCCAAAATTTTCTTTTGTTCAGCCTCCCCTATACCCGACATCAATCCCTTATTACCCACTTTGAAGCCGACCCTCAAGCTACGATTTGTTTTTTGAAATGAAGTACAAAATTGTGAGAGCGAGAGAGAGCGGTAAAAGGCACGAGTGTAATCATCAAAGAAAAAGCCTTATACGAGTGAAAGACGAGTGTGAGCGATTTTTCTTTGTGAGTGACTTGTGAGATTTTTGTGGTGAGGTCTTAATTTTTTTTCTATTTTATAATTCTAACGATCTTCCTTTTCAACAATAAATATGTTCCAAGACGAACTATCCACCGAAGACTTCTAATTCTTGGTAAATGAAATGGATCGAATGCTCTAGAGGAAACTAAGTCCAATACAAAGGCGTTTGGACCGAGTGGAGGAAAAGGTTCGACGAAAGCACCCTACAACAAGTCGAGAAATGGAGTGGCGACCCTCTCGGAGACCCACTTTCGAAGAATACTCGAGAAAAGATTTTCGTTATGACTACCATTCGACATCGACTTCAAGATCAAGAGATTCCTTTCAAGCATCCTCATCATCAAGAAGTTCATCGTTTAATGACTATGTGAGAGAGGATTATTATCGAGATTTGTATTCGTCAAGACCTTCGAGATAAAGAGTAGAAAGTAACGAGTACAAGGCTTTTCGACAACGCGAACGAGAAAGCACAAGTCGTTCTTCAAGAAATTCGTCCATGAAGAATCTTTCAAGAAGAAACGATTGTGATATCTATAAGAACATTATCTCGATCCTTGAATCAATTTTTTCTCTTTACGATTCTTCTGAATCATCCTCTTATTGTAATCAAAACGAAAGTGAAAAAGAATATGAAAAAGAAAATGAGAGAAAAGAAAATCAAAATGAGAGAAAAGAAAATAAACAAGAAAGTGAAGAAAGAAAAATTGAAATCGAGATTGAGAAAGGAATTGAGATAGAAAAAGAGAGCGTTGAAAAAGAAAAAGATCTTGAAAAAGAAGCAAGAGAACAAGATGAGCAAGAAGAAGTGAGTGTTGATTTAACTAACTCTTTAGACTTTTGTTCTTCTTCTGTTTCTTCATTTCAGGTTCCCGATGTATCTCACGATGATCTCCAACTTCAGTACCTTCCCGAAGAAAGGCGTTTTCATTTGATTGAAAAAGGTAAGGAAGGTAAGTACCTTGATGAGATTCAGTCTTCACCAAATTTTCATAATGATTGTGATTATATGGATAATACCATTGATTGCCATCCTTCGACCATTTTTTATGCTTTAAATGATGGTAAGAAGAGTTTGTCTACTAATAATCAATGTGATGCAAAGTATGAAGGTGAAGAGACACATATCAAACCAGTACAAGACGCGAGTAAGTATGACGATGACTTTTCTTTTAATCCCAATTTGTTTGATTGTGGTTATTACGAGATTTGTTCATTGACTAATACAGAATCTTCGAGTTTTTGTAAGACTATTTTAAAGCACGTTAAGAGCTTTGATCGTTCGATCGTGAACATGCACAATTCCTATTGGTTTAACAAGTTTGAATTAAAGGAACCATTGAAACATTTTGATTTAAATAATCAAACGCATGTTTTTAAACCGGGAATTCGTTCTAATTTGTTTTGTGGAAAGCTCAAGTATCATCCGGTAAGTTTGAAAGACTTCTATCTTTTTGATACTTGGTTTTTGAGTAAGGTTGCAAAATTTGTTCATTTTGTCTACAATTTTTATTTGCTCCTTAAGCAAATTTTGTGGTTGTATTTGAGATTTACAATCCATTTGAAAGGTGTTGATTCAAACGCAAAGTTTTGACTACATTACGACCCCGAGGAGCAAAGGTTTGTAATGGTTGAACACGGTAAAAACGTTCTTAGTCTTTCCACGCATTGAAGTAAGTCACTTGAAGATTTTGAGGTGTTCTTGTTCTCTTTGGATGAATTTAAAAGTGATGTCACTGATTTCCCTTCTGTAAAACACCTAGATCATGATTCGATTGAATGTCCTATTCTGCTTCTGGATGATCTATCTATTTTGATGTTTGATAAAAAGATGCCCGTTTTTTATAATTGGGATGATGATAGGCATTGCATCAATGAATCAACTCTTGTGAATCATTCAGATCATGAAATGCTTAATCGTTTCATTTTGCCTGATCATGTTCTATCTGCTTTAATGATTGACAAAATGATTCTTGTGTTCGATACTTGTTACAATTCATATGCGAGTGGTTCCTCATTTCGTACAAAGAAAGGTTTGAATGTTCAATTTCGAGTGCCATATGCGTTTACTTCATTACTTGCTTGTGATGACTATATCTATCAATTGATGAGTTATTCGCATGATGATTTTTACATGTGGAATCCATTTGAATCAAATGCATGCTTTAAAGCTTATTCACCTTTGTTGCAAAAATTTGATAAGGCTTTGTTACTTTTATATGATAAAATATTTATGCCCGTGTGCGTGCGAACTAGTTGTTTTGTTTTGCTTATATTTGGCTTGCACGAATGTTTGTTCACTTGTGGATACCTTTTTCAGGTACTACGATTATCATCCGTCCCGTTTGATCGAGGAAAACCGAATCAAAGGGAATTTTTTTTGGAAAATCAACAGGTCGATTCGAGGACAAATCGTTTTGAAGAGGGGAGGGATAATACAGGCACGCCTGGGGCACCACCGATTTTCAAGCTGATGAAGCTCGAGGCCAAAGTACCAAATGTCGTGGAGCTCGTGTGCATCTTCATGCACTTCCAAATTGAGCTGAACTAGCTCATTCGAGCTCAATTTGAGCTCACTTCAGCTCATTGAGCTGATTCGTTAATTTTAATGCTTTAAATAAATTGAGTATTAAATTTATTAATTTTTTCTACAGCAAATTAATGCATCCTAATATTTTATTTAGTGTCTAAATTAATTTGTCCTAGTCTAAATTAATTTGTCACATTTTTATTACATGTTTTTAAGTGTTTTAAATCAAAAATTAAAGTGCAGTTTTTTCATTAAAACTAGGGGCTGCCGAATTTCATGTGTGATTAAATGGTGCATTTAGTTGGTCCAAAGTGTCCATTAAGGTGTCATGGATGTGTTTAATTGTTATACATCTGATTTGGATTAATTTAATATGGATTCATGGTCTTTGTAGGTTCAGCCGAACCTTTGGGATGCATTAAAGAAGATACATGCACCTAAGTGCATTATATCTAGCCGAATACATCAAGGAACCATGGAGGTGCATGGACAGTTGGGAGCATGGTTAATTGTTGCTGATTTTTGGATTATCAAGGTGCCTATTCGGCTGGAAAAATAATTCCATTTAAGACACATGCATGAATGAGCTAAATGCATGAATCACAAAATACAATGAATGGCCGAATGCATGAATGTCCAGTTACATGAATTATTTTGATTCATTGACTCTCCTAAGTGACCATTCGGCCAAGAGGAATCTATTGACATTATTTTCAAAGCCATGGACGAATTTGGACCATGCCATTCATCTTCCTACAGCCAAGTTCATCCATTTGAATTTTTTCTTCATCAATGAGCTGTCCCTTGACGTCCCCAAAGTTGCCTATTTGTTGCTGTTCATTTTCCATAAAAAAAGACATCAAATTAAAAGATCATTTACAGCATGAGATGAACCTAGATGATGCCATGGACTTGCTACATACTCCAAATACATTCAGCCATCTAGAAGCTGCCCTTTTGCCTCCCATTTAGCCGAATCTGACCATGAAACTTCAAAGGATTTTCTCCAGAATTTTCCAGCCCATTTATGGCCGAATTTTGCAAGCATTTCATGGGCTATATTCAGCCGAATTTGCCAAGACACCAAGAGGCTTCATTCTAGAATTTTCTAGCTCATTCTAGTTTAATTGTAGCTTAGCCATTAAGGCTTTCTAGTGACTATTCGGCTAACTCTTGTTGGCCTATAAATACTTGTTATTTTCATTTGTTAAAAGACTTTTTTGATTATTAAACTTTGATATATTTTATGAACTTATGTTCTTGAGTGAGTTTTATCTCCTCTTCGTTTTCGTACGAATTTCGATTCTGACTTGACAAGCTTGCTTGTGGCGTCAATCGTATTCTTCCATTTTATTATACCAATGGTTCTTATCTTTATAGATAACAGTGCAGTCCACCATCGATTCCATCCTTTCCACCTTAAACTTTATAGAAACCGGGGTGACACATCTTTGTGTTGAATCGTTTCTTGTTTAAGTCCTATTCTCCATTTCCACCAAATTATCAAAATATCACCTATCCCTTATCCATCTTCCTTTCTAAAACCGAACCTATCCTTCTCCTTATCCGAATCATTCCCACACTTAAATACCTCCATTCTTAACTTAAGCCATCTTCTAAACTAATTCACTTAAGCTTCCGCAAACTACTCCGTATCTTCCTATTATTTCCCGAAAGGCTTATCACCTCCTCGTAGACGATTGGGCAACTCGCATACATTTCGACTCTTCCCGAGGTGGACTGTATCATTAAATGAATTTGAATGCTTAAAAAGTGTCCATTGGGTTTTTCCATGATCAACTGAAAAGTCACCAGCCAAATGAAAAGTCTCAACTTTTGGAATTCTAGCCATGTAACTCCCATCTTCAATGTGATTAATTCTTCAATTAAATTGCTTGTCAATGTCCCTTGAGTTCTCCATGATCAACCAAAAAGTCACCAGCCAAATGATGGAGAAATGATTGCTTGTAGTAAATACCATGAAGCAAATGTTATAGAAGTTGAAGACAAAGAAGCTGTCAAATTTAAAGAACCATAATGTTCTTCTTTATTTAATAGTAATAATGGATGTAAGATGAAAAGTCACCTGCAATTATCACATGTAACCGACAAATTAATGCAATTATTAAACTTAAAATAAATTAACAACTAACTTAATTAAATAAACTAACACTTAAACATCATTTATTCCATCAACTAGCTTAATTAAATAAACTAACACTTAAAGCAACTAGCTTAATTAAATAAAGCATCATTAAATGAACTTAACTCATGCATCAATAAATTAACCTAGTAACTAGATTAATTAAAGAAACAACTATTAAATTAAATTCATTAAAAGAACTTAATTAATTAAACTAAGTTGAGTTGAATTAATGACCAGCAACCATTTATTAAACTAAGATGCTTAAGTGCAAGTATTTAAAATGCAAACTAAATGCAAAGCTGAAAATTAAATAAAGAGTTCAATTTAGTTGGATAGGTTCAAAGAGCTGGAATCAGCTTCATTTTGCACTTTGGCCCCTCAAACTTAGGCCACTCTCGATGGCATCGGATGGAGTTGAACCATGATGCGACTAGGATCGCATCATACCCCCTCTTGAAAGTGATTCGTCCTCGAATCGAGCAGATGGTTCTCTCAAACGGAATTCCTTTTGCTCAGCTTTCCTCGATCAAATGGGGAGGATGGTAATCGAGACACCTGAAAAGAATAGTCGTGAATTAACAAGTATTGCTTCAAACAAATTTGCAATCCACGCATAAACACAGCGGCACAAGTATGACGCATGTGGAAGGATAAGATCAAATTATCATACAAACGAAATAATGCCTTATCAAATTTGTGGAACGAAATTGAACAATCTCTAAGGCATTCATACGATGTAAATGGATACCATAAGTTAAAATCATCAAGCGAATAATGACTCAGATGATAAACATAAACATCACAAACAGGTATTCCAAATGTTTCACATGGCTCACTATTTCGTACAACAATATCATGCAACGATCGATATATGAACCCTTTCATACAAGATTTATCAAAATGATCAAACATAAGAATCCTTTCTTCAATCCAAAAGATAGGTAGATCACAAACAGGCAAAATAAAATGATTAACCATTTCATGATCTAAATGTTTTACGTCAACGAAGTCAGCAACATGTGTTCTATCAACATCCAAAATAGATAGATCATAAGCAAACAAATTGGAACAGCTAAGCATATCACGATCTAATTGTTTTGCAAAAGGCTTCATCAATACAATGCTTGTCATCATCCGAAAAAAACAAAAATGTATCAACAATTTCAGTAGACTTACGTTGATGCACGAAAAGACAAAGATCTTGCTTACCTTGGTCGAGCAATACAAACCTTCTCTCCGTAGGCATGTAGTGTAGTTGAAGCTTTGCATTCGATTCAACCCTTTTTGGATGGAATGTGCAATACACCCACAGAGTTTGTTTAAGGAGTGAATAAAAATTGAAAACAAAGTGAAAAAAGTTCGCAACCTTACTCAAAAACCTCATATCAAAAAGATAGAAACTATACGAACATAATTGATGTTGCTTAACTTTCCAACAAGATGAATCAAAACGAATTCCTGGTTTAAAAACTTGATTTTGATTATTGGAGACAAGATGTACCAACGGTCTCGATAAATCAAACTTATTAAACCAATAAGCTTTATGCATATTGAAGATCGAGCAATCAAAACTCTTGACATGTTTTAAAACCGATTTGCAAAAACTCAAAGATTCTGCATTAGACAATGAACAAATCTCGTAATACCCGCAATCAAACAAGTTGGGATTAAAAGAAAATTCATCGTCATACCTTGCATCACAATGAATGTTATTAGACAAACTCGTCTTACCATCATTTAAAATATCATAATGAATCGAGGGATGGCAAATGACGGTATTATCCATGTTTTCACACTTGTTAGAAAAATTTGATGGAGTCGAAATCGTTTCAAAACACTTACCTTCCTTACCTTCCGACGTAGGCGGTTCAATTTCACTTTCAACCTTACTTTTTTTAATCAAACAAAAATGTCGCTTGTCGGGAAGGTATTGAAGTTGGAAGTATTCGTGCGATTTGTCGAGAACCTAAAAAATAGAATCAGAAAAAGAACAAACTTCAAACGAGTTAGTTAAATCAACTCTCTCTTTTTCCCGTTCTTCTTGTTCTCTTGTTTCTTTTTCAACATCTTTTTCTATCTCAATTTCTTTCTCAATCTTAATTTTCTTTTCAATTTTCTTTTCTTCATTTTCTTTTTCTTTCACGATCTTTTTTTCTTTTTCTTCTTTTCTTTCTTTTTCTTTTTCATTTTCTTCTTTTTCAATATCTTTTTCTTCACTCTCATTTTTCTTTTCTTTTTCAATTTCTATTTCTTTTTCATTTTGATTACAACAAGAGGAAGATACAATAAAATCGAAAAGAGAAGGATTTGACTCAAAGAAGGAAGTCATTTTCTCATAGAAATCATTTGCTATCCTTTGTGAAAGGTTTTTCGATCGTGACTTCTTTGAATCATATGACGAATAACTCATGCTTTCGTGTTCATCACCGAAGTTGGCTTCAAACTCGACATATGCTTGGCTTCGCCTTGAGTTCCTCATCGAATAAGAATCACGATGTGAACCACTTCGAGAACAATCTTTCGAGGATGAATTCTTCGACGTATATGAACCACGTTCACTTCTTTGCAAAGGTTTCTCCATAGATAGATATGTTGAAGCTTTTGAAGAAGAAATCATACCTTCACGATGGTCACCTTGAAAGGTCTCAAATTTGCAGTTTGACTCATACCGTCTTGAACTTCTATATGAACCATAATCTCGATCGAATTCTCTTCTTGAATAATCTTTGAGAGCGTGTCTTCGAGACGACCTTGACTCCGACCTTCGATTTCAAGAAAGTCGTTCTTGTTGGTCTCATTCCTCGATTCGATCCAACCGCTTGTGCAACTTGTCAAACTTGGCATTTATGACTTTTCACATTCTGTTCAACAAGTATTGATAATCGGAATTTGACAATGCTTCTTGATTCATGATGTTAGTAATGCAAAAGATAATTGATTGAAATAAAAAGAAGAAAAAAAAATTACAAACCTCACCACAAGGCTCACAAGTCACTCACAAAGAAAAATCACTCTCACTCGTGTTTTCACTCATATTAAGGCTTTTCTTTGGTGAATACTCTCGTGCCTTTTACCTCTTGTCTCGTCTCACAAATTCGTACTTTGTTTCAAAAAGACTTATCGCGGCTTGAGGGTCGGCTTCAAAATTGGTTAACAACAGAATTGATGTCGAAATAGGAAGGTCAACAAAGAAAAATTTGGTATCGGGTAGGCTAAACAAAAGAGAAAGCAAATGGGGTAGAAGGATAAGTACCAATGATGGTAATGAAAAATTCAGAGATTGGGCGGTAGAAAACGATTTCGATGATCGGAAAAACAGGATAGAAGAGATAGGATCAAAACTTGCATAAACTTCAAGAACTTCACTTTTTTTTTTACTTTTTGACTTTTTTGACTTTTTATTCGTATTTTTTTGAATTTTCATTTTTTAACACTTCAAATGCATGAAAAAAATACAATAGAAATGAAATTACAACTTGGAATTTTTTTTTGATCTTTTTTTTACTTCACGAACCTATTGCGGCTCTCATCATCGTCGGAAACTCCTCGTTTTGTAGCTCTGATACCAAATGATACGATCCTCCTCGTAGACGATTGGCCAATTCACATACGAATCGACTCACCCTGAGGCGGATCGTATCAATTATGATGTCTACATGCCCATCTTGAAGTTTAGAAAGTAATTTAATTGAATATCAGACCAAATTATCAAAATAGCCCAAATTGTAAAATATTTAAACTATAGGTCTAATTGTATTTTAATAGATGGATCATCATGTAATAATTCAGCCCAATGAGCCCATTTAATTCATTTGCTTGAATTCCCATTAAAAGTCCACGCTTAGAATTATTTTGTTTTTTTTATTTGATAAGTTGTCATGTTAGTTATTCTATTAGGGTTAGGAAAACTTATTTTAGGGGCCTATAAGTAGCATGGACGTCCACCCTTATAGACATACAATTTATTTATATTTTTTTAGTTAATAATAATTCTCTTTGAGTTTTTCTTAAAGAATTGCTCTTGAGTTTCTTTTAAAAGCTGTTTTAACAATCTTTCAGGTTGTGGGAATCATCTTCAAGCTTTTTCTTGCCAAGATCTCTTTCTTGGATGGGGAATTAGAGCCATTGAAAGGAGTTGTGGATTCTTAATGTTTCCAAGGCTTCTTAGGACGTCATCTTCTCTTTTCTATCCTTAATTTATCATTTATTGCTTATTTAAGTTAGTTCTTATTGTTTTGGCTTGCTGATTTTATTGAATTTTGTTCTAGGTTAATGTTGCTTCAAGAAAGATGTTATCCTATCTTGTTCCATCAAGAAACACATCAAAATAAGGAGTTTTAATATTTTCTTCTTGTTTCAAACATTTTTGCTTAAAACAGTTTGCTTTTGTCTTTAAAATCATTTCTAACAAATTTGTTTGTGTTTTGTTTTTCCAGATCTGGTTGGGGTGGTTTCTTGAGGACAAGGATGGTTTCTTTCCATCCAAGAAACCCTAATTTGTTCTGATTCGAGTCTCAAGGCCCAAAATAAGGCTCATGAATGTGATTGGCTCAAATTTCCTCAAAGTCCAATAACGAGGTTGAAGGCCAAGCAAATCTGAGCAAGATTGAACGGGGCCATCGAAGGCTTTGTTACCAAGGCCCTAGATGTGCACACGACTAAAAAAGAAAATCAAGATTCACTTTCTTGTTTTCAAGAAAATCAAGAAACCGAATTTGGTCCAATTTTGTTGTTTTGGACAATTTCAAGAATCAAGAAAATCAAGATTTCAAATCTTGGAAATCTTGGTCCAAGAAACCAAATCTTGCAGCCAAGGCGTATTGGATTTCATGTACAAGCTTGAACGTGCCAATTTCGAGAGAAAACAGATCACAAGACCAAGTTCTTGAAAGGATGGCCCATTAAGATGTCTACATGCCCATCTTGAAGTTTGGAAAGTAATTTAATTGAATATATTCGTGAAAATAAATTTCAAAGTGAAAAAAATATATGTGAAAAAGAAGAAGAGAAAAGAACAAGGCTCGAAAAAAAAGTTTGGAGACCCATCAAGAAAATTTTTGTTAGATTCATATTATGGAGCTTATCTTACACCATTTGGTGAATTTCCACAACACCGAAAAAATTGACTCAAAATTACCCTTTTACCCCTATACCTGAATTTCTTCTAAATACCCTTAAAAGCCTATTATTTATCATTTTGAAACCTTTGTGAATTTTTTTTTTTCTTTCTTGTTTCTTTGAACTTATCACTCAACCCCGAGTGTGGCGCTCACCCCTTGGTACCTTTGGTTCCTATCTCTTCATAGATAGTGGGTCAAGGTCCTTTCTATCAACTTTCCATCACCTTAAGTGTTTTATAAGTCTCGGGTCAATACTCACTAATAGTATTGGTTCATTATTGACCTTAAGCTTACCTATCCATTCCAAATTATATCATCTTGCCTTACTTTGTTTCCATACCTAGCCGAACCATAACCTATCATATCCTTAAAACACTTTGCAAACCTTCGTTAAGCCTACAATCACCGAACATATTCAAACTCCAAGTAAGAATGATACTTCTCAGATTTAACGATCGGGCACAACTACAACCCGAAATGCTTTCGCAACTCGGGATCGTATCAATGATGGGTCCCAAAGGCAGCTCAATGGGTTCGACAGCTAGCTCCTTGGCTATGCTCGCATCATTCCCCCCTCTTTAAGGTAATTTGTCCCCAAATCGTCACCAACATCAAAAGGGGATAAATCAGCAACGTTAAAGGTAGCACTAACTCCATACTCACCTGGAAGATCTAAATTATAAGAATTTTCATTGATCCTTTCCAAGACTTGAAAAGGACCGTCTCCCCTCGGTAATAGCTTAGATCTCCTTTGTTTGGGAACTCTTTCCTTACGCATATGGATCCAAACCCAATCATCGGGTTCGAATATGACTCGTTTGCGTCCCTTGTTTGCCTTAAGAACATATTGCTTGGTCCTCCTCTCAATATTCTCTTTAACTCTTTGATGAAGTTGTTTCATAAATTCAACCTTTCGCTTGCCATCTACATGTACTAGTTGGTTAGAAGGCAAAGGAACTAAATCCAAAGGAGTTACAGGATTGAAACTGTATACTACTTCGAAAGGACAATGTTTAGTAGCTGAATGAATCGATCGGTTGTAGGCAAATTTGATGTGTGGCAAGCATTCCTCCCACGTCTTCAAGTTTTTCCTAATGATGGCCCACAGTAAAGTCGATAAGACCCGATTGACTACCTCCGTTTGACCATCCATTTGGGGTTGGCATGTTGTGGAAAGCAAAAGCTTGGTGCCAAGCTTGCCCCACAATGTCCTCCAAAAGTGACTGAGAAACTTAGGATCTCGATCGGAGACAATGGTCCTCAAGACTCCATGCAGTCGAACTATTTCCTTAAAAAACAGATTAGTAATATTTAAAGCGTCGTCAGTTTTATGGCATGCAATGAAATGGGCCATTTTAGAAAATCTATCTACAATGACAAAGATAGAGTCTTTTCCACTTTTGGTTCTAGGAAGCCCTAGAACGAAATCCATAGAGATATCTACCCACGGTGCTTCCGGTATTGGCAGTGGTGTATACAAACCGTGTGGCTCGATTCGTGACTTGGCTTTCTTGCAAGCAATGCAATGCTTACACACTTTAGTTATGTTGCACCTCATCTTCAGCCAATAAAAATGTTTGCCAAGGTTTTGGCTATGCCAAAGTTGCCCATAAGTCCTCCGCTATGTGCCTCGTTGACTAGCACGTCTCGAACCGATCCTTGGGGTATGCATAACTTACCCTCACGAAATAAGTAACCATCTTGCTAAAAAGACTTTTCAAAAGTGCCTTGCACACACGACTTATACACTTCACCAAAATCAATGTCAGATTAATAAAGATCTTTCAAGTAAGAAAACCCAAGAAGTTTGGCATCTAAATGATTAATAAGAGCATACCTACGTGACAACGCATCAGCAACAATATTTTCTTTACCTTGCTTGTATTTGATCACGTAGGGAAAAGATTCTAGGAACTCCACCCACTTAGCACGGTGATGCGGCCACGCCCGAGAATGGCCTTGGTTCAGCTCACCAAGCGAGGCTTGCCATCTTTCGCAAGCTGACCTAACTCGAACTCAGCTCGTTGAGCTCAATTTAGCTCGATTTCAGCTCAATGAGCTCGTTTCCATATTTTTTATTTTATGCGCTTTAAGGTGCTGGAATTAAATAAATTATTTAGTTAAATTAGTTAATTATTTTCAGCTCATAAATTAATGAGTTTAGTAATTTAGTTAGCTTAGCTTAAGTTAATAAATGAGTGTTAATAAATATGTCTTAATCTGAACATGATAAATTAGAAGTGTTTAAATGTGTCTAAAGTTGAGACAAATTAATTTCATGTTTTTAATTAATTTGTCTTAGCTGCTGTTGAATTTAATTTGTGTCTTAGTTATTATGTGTTTTTAATGTGTCTTAGCTTAGGCAAATTAATTACATGTTCCAAATTAATGTGTCTAGTTGCTGCCAAATGAATGTGTCATAAGGTGAGTTAATTTGCTGAATTAATTTGCTGCAGGTTCAATGCTTGGGACGAAAATAAGTGAGCTGATGGTTCAGCTCTTCAAAGCACCATTTCGTGGACCTCAATGGACATAGCAAGGCTACTGATTTTGCTTGTTCACACACAAATGACTTTTCAATCTTGTTGGTTCACACTTCATGGTTGTTGAAGTATCCTAAGCTGCTCATTAAATCCCAAGCCCATTCAGCTGAACAAAGCAACTCAATTAAAACATACAAGCACCATGGCCGAATCTACTTGAGTCAATTCAGCTTCCAAATGCTTCAATTAATTTTCCATCTGAATTAAGGCATCTAGAACTGCCCATTGACGTCCTCCATGCATAGGGAAGTTGCTTTGAAGCTTCTTGGAATTTATTTGAACTATTTTGGAAATTTCAGCTTATTAAAAGCTGTCTATTTAGCTGCCATTTGTCTATTCAGCTAGCTTAGTTCCTTAGCTATAAATATGTAGCTCATTACCTTTTGTAGGGACTTTTATGCTCTTTGATTAATGTTTATAACATTTTGTGAGTTTTTCAACTCTCTTACTTCGTTTTAGACTCAGCGTGACTTATCTAGCTTGCTAGTGGCGTCATTCTGTTTCTTTCGAACTTATCACTCATTCCGAGTGTGGCATTCACCAAACTATACCTTTGGTTCCTACCTTCATAGGTAACGGGTCAAGGTCCACATTAAGTGACGTATAAGTCTCAGGTCAGCACGTTAATATAGTGTTGGTTCTTACTTATCCTTAAGATCATTTTTCCATCCACATCTATCAACCTATTTATCATGTTTCTTTGATTAGCCGAGTTCCTATAATCCTTATTCCTTTAACCCTTTTTTTCCACCATCATTCTACTTAATCGAACCATCCTCAACACATTCATAACCTTTGAACCATCTAGCCAGCCTTTGTTTAATGTAACATCCCGATTTAGGGCCTAGTCAGAATAGTGGTGCGAGACCACAAATCCAAGGTTTATGAATTATTTTTTGAAGTTTATGCTATGTTTGCATGCTAGTGTGAAAGTTTCATGAAGCAATTTTGTGAAATTGCGGTTGAATTGTCCAAAAGGACCAAATTGCAAAAGTTACAAAATGTGAGATTCTAGAAGTTATTTGTGTGAAATAGCTTTAGAATATTAATTAGAGGTCCTTAAATAGAAATTTTCCCAATTTCTAATTTTTGGACAAAATTGGGCATGGATGAGTTAAAATAGAAAGTTTGTCAAAAAGGGCCTTTTGGTCATTTGACAATTAAATGTTTTAAATGGGAAAAGATGATAGAAATTCATTCATCTTCTTCTCCAAGGCTACCGAAAATTCAAGGAGCCATTGTTAGGGTTCTTCAAATTTTTCAATCTTGCTTGTAAGTGCAACCAATCCCCGTTTTTGATATTCTTCGTATTTTTGAAGTCCTAGTAGCATGAGAAAGCTATTTTTAGCTATATGTTGAGCTAAGATGGATGTTCAAAAATGTACCCATGTATGACATGCATGTATTTTGATGTTTTATGGAAGAATATGAAAGCTTGATGTAGTAGAAACATCTTTTGCTAAGTGATTTTCCATGAAAATGCATGTAGGGACTTGTGTGTGAAAGTCTTGAGATTGGTCATACATGTATGATTTAGTGAGAATTGATGATAGCTTTAGTTGAGTAAATGGTTCGGCTAAGCATGAAAGGCTAGAAAGTTGAATAAAAATCACTTTACGAGCCTTGGGGCAAAAGTGTGAATATGAGAAAGTTAGGGGCAAAATAGTAATTTTGCTAAAGTATGAGATAAGGGTCAATTTAGTCAAAGTGTGTATTGAATAAGTTGATTTATTCATTATAGATCAAGAAATATGAAGCCCGGATCGAAACCGAGGCAAGAGCAAGGTGGTGGACTGATACGGGCACGCCCGGGGCACCGACGAATTTCAAATTGAAGGAGCTCGGGACGCTTGTTCCAAATATCGTGAAGTTGATATGCACTTTGTTGAATTTTCAACTTGAGCCAGATTAGTCCGTTCGAGTTCAATTCGAGTTCACTCGAGCTCGTAACAGCTCTTTGAGCTGATTTTTTTAATTTTAAATGCTTTAAATAAAATTAAGTCTTTATTTCGCTGAACTTAATTAAATAACTTGTTAGTTAATTTAGTTACAACCATTTAAGTTCAATTAAATAAGTTATAATTAATATGTCCTAGTTGAAACATGTATTTAATGTGTCCTTTATTGTGCCGAATTTATGAAGTCTAAATGACCTTTATTGTGCCGAATTTAAGGTGTCTAGTTGCCCCTTTAATGTGCTGATTTAATGAACAAATAAGTTGATTTAAACTTGCTGTAGGTGCATCTATTATGGACAAAATTAAATGAAGCATTGGATTAAGAGGGGAACGGATTCAAGGGCCTTTGACAAATGTGATCTCCATTCAATGTGCTGCTGGAATTTTTCAACAAGGGAGCATCATTTAATGACTTGTCTTTGGCCGAATTTAATACTTTGCTGGAGCCTTTTCGGGAATACAAAGGGAACAAAGCATTGTCTTTGCTTTCCCATGCGTGTACATCCATTTAACTGGCTGTTGGTGTTGTTGGAACATTAACCACATTTAAAAGATGTCTGCCGAATTAAATGTGTGTTGGGCATTAGCTTGCCGCACAATTAATGAGATGTTGGGGTACCTACAAGGGATGGACGGCAGCAATTAAATAAGCTGATGCTTCAGCTTCCCAAGGCCTTTTCGTGTTCAGCAAGAGGTGTGCTGAATTCTTTCCTTCTAAGACGTGATTAATGTGCTGTTTGTTTCCTCCTAGGCGTAGTTATTATGCTTCAGCTTTCAAGGAGATTGTTTCGTGAGTGCCAAAAAGGGGAGCAGCATTAAAGGCCTTGCTGGTGCATGAACAACAACAAAGAAGTCTCCATGAATGTTTTTGAGTGGCTATTCACGTTCCCAAAGAGCCTAGAATGTTGCAAGGCCATTCAGACTTTCAAGGCACCTTTTCAAGTCTCCAAGGCCGAATTTTAATACAACACTAGCTCCCAAAAGACATCCATCAACTCAGCTGCATCCCAAGGCAAATTAGAAGGACTTTCGGCATTCTCCATCACTTGGGAAAAATGCAAAAATCATGCAGCACATTTAGAGCGCATTTAAGCCAGTTGATGTCCAAATTATTTGCATTCCATATTCTAACCAAGACAATCATTTTTCCAGCACAATTCAGCCATCTAGATGAAGTTTTTGACGTCTTCAATTGATACAGTCCTGATCTCGAGAGGGAAACGGGATGTATACTTGGTTGCCCGATCGTAATCGAGAAATACAAAAATTGAAGATAGAAGAAGAATAATAGTCAAGAAATAGAAGAAGTATAATTTTAGAGAAGAGGGTAGGAAGTTTGGTTAATGTAAAGTACAAGTGGTTTGGGATTAGCTCGGGTTTAGAAAAGGTATTCGGGAAAGGGCTCGGTTTAGGAATGGCTCGGGTTTGATATGGAAGAGTTAATGTTGTAAGTTAGGTCGGGATAGTAACTCAGATAATGATTCGAGGAATGTGCGGGGTTCGATTTTTTAGAAAGGAAGGTTTCGATTTAAGGTTTAAGAAACAAGTATGAACCAATACCGAAAAGGTGTCGACCTAGTTTACTTATACGTTTCCTAATGTTCAGTTTTTGGATTCTAAAACGGACCTCGACCGACTATCGAAATATGATAAGAACCTCGGTATCGGGATAAGAAAGAGGAAAGGTTGATGCCACTAGCTCGCTAGCTCCTAAAACGAAAGTGGAGAAGTGTTCTCACAAATTCGACAGAATATCGGGATAAGAAGGACTTTCGGCATTCTCCATCACTTGGGAAAAATGCAAGAATCATGCAGCACATTTAGAGCGCATTTAAGCCAGTTGATGTCCAAATTATTTGCATTCCGTATTCCAACCAAGACAATCATTTTTCCAGCACAATTCAGCCATCTAGATGAAGTTTTTGATGTCTTCAATGCTTGGGGAAGTTTAAGGAAACCTTCTCCAAAATTCTAGAATTTTCAAAATTATTTTCTTAGCTTTTAAGTATGACTATTCGGCTGGTACTTTGTTAGGCTATAAATACTTATTATTTTCCATTTTGTAAGGTTGGTTAATTTTGAATGAAATATATATGAACTTTAGTTCATTAAGTGAGTTAAACTCCTCTTCAATTTCGTACGAGCTTCGTTTTGACTTATCAAGTTCACTTATGGCATCAAACGTATCTCTTTCATTACCTTATACCATTGGTTCCTACTTTACCAAGTAACGGGTCTTTGGTCCATCATCGATATCCATAATTCCACCTTAAGCAAATATAGAAACTGGGGTAACATTTGTTAATGTTAAATCGCTTCTTTGTTTAAGTTCATTGTCCATTACCACCTACTATCATTATCCTTTACCTTTCGTTTGCTAAACCGAATCATTCAAACATCATCTTCTTTCTTTCCATCCCTTAACTAAACCTATCCATTTCATTCAACTACATCATTCCTTTCATTCCTAACTTAAAAACCATTTCCGAAAGCAAACTTATTCAAGCTTCCGCAAATTCAACCTTAATCCCGAATAATTTCCTGAAGGCTTAGAATTCATCCTCGTAGACGATTGGGCAACTTACATACATTTTGACTCTTCCCAAGGTGGACTGTATCATCTGGTATCAGAGCTACCAAATGAGGATTTTCGACGATGATCGTGAAGCCGTAATAGGTTCGTGAAAAAAAATTCAAGTTGTAATTTTCGTTTCTTGTATTACATTATATTGTATGTGAAGTAAAAAAAACGAATGTAAAAAAAAGAGAAGTAAAAAAAAGGAGTGTTTTGAAATTTCTGAAAGTTTGCAATTTTGTTCATTCGTCTACTCTGTTTCTGATCTTAAAGCCACTACTCTAGCCTCATCTTCCTACCCCGACCCCCCAAAAATTTTTCTTTTGTTTAGCCTACCCGATACCCAAAATTTTCTTTTGTTTAGCCTCCCCTATACCCAACATCAATCCTTTGCAAACCACTTTTGAAGCTGACCCTCAAGCCGAAATAAGTCTTTTCGAAACAAAGTACAAAATTTTGAGACAAGAACGAGCGGTAAAAGGCACGAGTGCTTACATTAGAGAAAAAGCCATATTCGAGTGAAACACGAGTGTGAGCGAATTTTCTCTTCCGAGTGACTTGTGAGGTTTTTTTTTGTGGTAAGGTACTTTAATTTTTGTCTGTTTAATTCTCTTCTTTATAATCGTTTCTTTTTCAGCAACAAAATGTCACAAGAAGGGTTCTCAGCCGTCGACTTCCAATATTTGTTGAGTGAAATAGAAAGCGTCTTCAACCGAAAGATGTCATCAAGTCGGAGAACGGAGTCAAGTTCTTCACCGGGATATACATCCAAAAACTGTTCGTGAAGAGACTCCTATCAAGACTCATGTTCGTCAAGGTTTTCGAGATGGAGAGAAGCAAGATATGAGTTCGAATCTTTTCGAGGTGATGAACGAGAAGAAAGCCATAAATACTCGTCTATGAAAGATCGTTCTTGAAGTAATTCCCATCATGACTCGTATTCAAGGCGAATCAAAACAAATAACGAGTTTGAAGCCTTTTGCGGTGACAACCAAGAAAGCATGAGTTATACATCTTATGACTCAAAGAAGTCCCGTATGAAGAAATTTTCACGAGGAATTGATCAAGATATCTATGAGAACATTCTTTCAATCCTTGAAGCAAACCCTTGTATTTCTGATTCTTTTGAAACATCTTATTATTGTAATGAAAAAGAAAAATCAAAAGAAAAAGAAAACGAGAGTGAAAAAAGAATTTGAGAGAGAACAAGAAGAAAAGGAAAGAAAAATTGAAAAAGAAAATAAAATTGAAAAGAAAATCGAGATTAAGAAAAAAGAGAGCGTTGAAAAAGAAAAAAATCTAGACAAAGAAACAAAAGAACGAGATGAGCAAGAAAAAGTGAGTGTTGAATTAACTAACTCTTTGGACTTTTGTTCTTCTTCTATTTCTTCATCTCAGGTTCCCGACATATCTCACGATGATCTTCAACTTCAGTACCTTCCCGAAGAAAGGCATTTTCATTTGATTGAAAAAGGTAAGGAAGGTAAGTGCTTTGATGAGATTCAGTCTTCACCAAATTTTCATAATGATTGTGATTATGTGGATAATACCGTTGATTGCCACCCTCCGACCAATTTTGATGTTTTAAATGATAGTAAGATGAGTTTGTCTACTAATAATCAATGTGATGCAAAGTATGAAGGTGAAGAGACCCATATCCAACAAATACAAGACTCAAGTAAGTATGACGATGAATTTTCTTTTAATCCCAATCTGTTTGATTGTGGATTTTACGAGATTTGTTCATTATCTAATACGAAATCATTGAGTCTTTGTAAATCTATTCTGAAACATGTTAAGAGTTTTTCGATCTTGAACATACATTATTCATATTGGTTTAACATGTTTGATTCATCGAAACCATTGTCCCATCTTGACTTAAATAGTCAAACCTATGTTTTTAAACTGGGAATTCATTCTGATTTGCATTGTGGGAAATTCAAGTATCACCTGGTAAGTTTGAAAGACTACTATCTTTTTGATACTTGGTTTTTGAGTAATGTGGCAAGATTTGTTCATTTTGTTTTCAATTTTTATTCGCTCTTTAAACAAATTTTGTGGTTGTACATGGAATTCGTGTACATGGAGTTCCCATTTCGTTTGAAAAAGATTGAAGCTCGAGCAAAGCCACGACTACACTATGATTCTGAGGAGCGAAGGTTTGTGCTAACAGAGAAAGGTAAAGTCGATAATTTTCTTTCTACTCCCGAAGGTAAGACACTTGAGACCTATGAATTCCTTTTGTTCTCTTCTGATGGTGATCAACATCATGTTAATAATTTCATTTTTGCAAAACATTTAGATCATGAAATGCTTAGCTATTCTAATTTGCTTGCTCATGATTTAACTGTTTCGGATATTGAAAGAACACATAATGCTGAATTCATTTTTGTAAAGCATTTAGATATTGTTATGTCCAAATGTTCCATTTTGCCTTTTGATGGTCTATCTGCTTTAATGATTGATGGAAAGATACTTGTGTTCGATAATCATTATAATTCATGTGCAAGTGATTTCGTATATCCCTCAATACAAAATTTGGTTGTTTCATGTCAAGTATCAAATGCACTTTTTCATCTATTTGCTTGTGACAATCATATATATCATTTGATGTGTTACTCGCATGATAATGTTGTTTTGAGGACTCTGTTAAAATCGTACGCATGTTTTGAAGTCTATTCACTTTTGTTGCAAAAAGTTGATAAGGCTTTGTTACTTTTATATGATAAAGTGTTTATGCCCGTGTGCGTGCGAACTAGTTGTTTTTTTTTGCTTTTATTTGGCTTGCACAAATGTTTTTTGACTTGTGGTTACCTTTTTCAGGTACTACGATTATCATCCGTCCCGTTTGATTGAGGAAAACCAAGTCAAAAGAAACTTTGTTTGGAGAATCAATGGGTCGATTCGAGGACGAATCGTCTTGAAGAGGGGAGGGATGATACGGGCACGCCCGAGGCACCGACGAATTTCAAATTAAAGGAGCTCGGGATGCTTGTTCCAAATATCGTGAAGTTGATATGCACTTTGTTACATTTTCAACTTGAGCCGGATTAGTCCGTTCGAGTTCACTCGAGCTCGTAACAGCTCTTTGAGCTAAATTTTTAATTTTAAATGCTTTAAATAAAATTAAGTCTTTATGATACAGTCCACCTCGGGAAGAGTCAAAATGTATGCGAGTTGCCCAATCATCTACGAGGATGAGATAAGCCTTTCGAGAAATAATAGGGAAATATGGATGAGATGGCGGAAGCTTGAAATGAATTATTATGAAAGATGGGATTAAGTTAGGAATGTAGGTGAAAAAATGATGGATATGATTCGGATAATGAAAGGGTAGGTTCGGTTTAGGAAGAGAGGAAGAAGATGGGGTTCGATTTAAGGTTGATCAATAGGGATGAATTGATGGTGATGTAAATGGATAGATGGATAGGTGATAGTTTGGATAAGTGATAAACTATCATTGTGGGAGATGGATGAAGGAACTTAAACAAAGAAGCGATTCAACACTATCAAGTGTCACCCCGGGTTCTATAATGTTTAAGGTGATAATATGGAAATCGATATGGACCAAAGACTCGTTATCAAGATTGATAAGAACCAATGGTATAGCTAAATGAAAGAGAATCGTTGGATGCCACAAGCAAGCTTGATAAGTCGGGATCGAAACTCGTAAGAAAGTGAAGAGGAGATAATCTCACTCAGTGAACAAATGTTCATATATGTTTCATATAAATTTGACTTACTTTACAAAATGCAAAATAAAAAGTATTTATAGGCTTATGAAAGGGCTAGCCGAATAGTCATCCATATAGCTTAAAGGCTAAGTAACTTTCAACTAGAAATGACTAGAAAAATCTAGAAAGAAGACAATTGAAATCCTTGGCAAAAAATTCGGCTGAACTTGTTTGGAAATGTCTTCATTCGGTTTTTGGGCTTTAAATGGCGTTTAATTGCTGCCTTGAAGAAGAGAAATGGCCATCCTTGAAGAGGTGTGACCCTTGGCCGAATATGAGCATCCTTCCATACGTGAACCTCCTCCTTGCATGCATCTTCATTAAATGCTAGACCATGAATTCGGCCAACAAGCTATTTGCATGCCCAACATGTCAATTAATGATGCTACCATCCATGCCTTGTATGTATTCCAACATATCATTAAATTCTGCCAACTTGCAGCCCTTTGTTGTTCATGAAAAGAGCTTTGAAATCTGAACAATCACCTCATTTAATAGTCATCGTCCCCCAAGCATGCTAGACATAGCATTAATACATCCTTGAATAGATGTTCACGCATGGAGAAACAACCAGCAACTCTTTTGATTTTGTTGTCCCTTTGGTGGCCGAATGGTTGCTTGAAAACATCAAAAAGGCACATTGGAGAATGCCAATCAGCCTATTAAATGTTGTGCATGCTCCAACATCTCTAACAGCCTATTAAATGGCTGTACACGCATGGGAAAGCAAAACAATGCATTGTCCCTTTTATAATCACGAAAAAGGCACCTTAAATCCCTTTGTGATTCACGAGATGGCATCAGCAGCTTTGTCCTTTTAGGTTCACGAAAAAGACACAAGGAAGCAATAATTTAGCATTTAAATGCCGTTCTTGCATGCCAAACACCCCATTTAATTCGGCCATGCAGCAAGTTAATGCACCATCTATTAATTCGGCCAGCTTGCTTGAGGAAAAGGAATCAGATTCAATGGTCTTTAATTGCCGCCCCAACCAAGGTCCAACATCACAATAAATGATGTTCCCAGCATGCTAACACCCTTAGTGCCGTCCCAACCAGCAGCTCATTAATTTCGGCCAACATGCTTCTTTGGTTTCCACGAAATGCTCCTTAGTTGCATGTTGAACATTAATTTCGTCCATGGGGAGAGTGAAAGGCTCCATAATTTTTTTGCTGTAATTCACGAGACAAGTAAGCATTAGTGTCTCAATAAATTCGGCTGAAAAGTAGCAAGAATGAGTTAAATTCGACTGGTCCTTTATTAGCATGAATCTTTCATTATTTCAAGCCAAATAAGTTGACCAAAACTAAAAACATGCTATGGGATCAGTAATGGACGTTTTAGACATCTTAAAGACACCTTTAGGACACATTGAATTTCGGCAGCCCATATTTTAGTGAAAAAAAAACTGCACATTTAATTTATATTTTAAACAACTTAAAAACATGTAATAAAATGTGAAAAAAATTAAATTAGGCTAAGAAAAATTAATTTAAACACTAAATAAAATATTTGACACATTAATGGGCTATAGGAAAATTAATAAATAAAAGACTTAATTTATTTAAAGCATTAAATTTTAGGCAATCAGCTCAATGAGCTGGGGCGACCTCGAGTGAGCTCAAATCGAGCTAGATTGAGCTAATCTGGCTCAATTTGAAAGTGCACCAAGATGCACAAGAGCTCCACGGCACTTCGAGCATTGAATTTCGTGGGTGCCCCGGGTGTGCCCGTATCACTTTAATTCGCTAAACTTAATTAAATAACTTGTTAGTTAATTTAGTTACAGCCATTTAAGTTCAATTAAATAAGTTATAATTAATATGTCCTAGTTGAAACATGTATTTAATGTGTCCTTTATTGTGCCGAATTTATGATGTCTAAATGACCTTTATTATGCTGAATTTAAGGTGTCTAGTTGCCCCTTTAATGTGCTGATTTAATGAACTAATAAGTTGATTTAAACTTGCTGCAGGTGCATCTATTATGGACAAAATTAAATGAAGCATTGGATTAAGAGGGGCACGGATTCAAGGGCCTTTGACAAACGTGATCTCCATTCAATGTGCTACTGGAATATTTCAACAAGGGAGCATCATTTAATGACTTGTCTTTGGCCGAATTTAATACTTTGCTGGAGCCTTTTCGGGAATACAAAGGGAACAAAGTATTGTCTTTGCTTTTCCATGCGTGTACATCCATTTAAGTGGTTGTTGGTGTTGTTGGAACATTAACCACATTTAAAAGATGTCTGCCGAATTAAATGTGTGTTGGGCATTAGCTTGCCGCACAATTAATGAGATGTTGGGGTACCTACAAGGGATGGACGATAGCAATTAAATAAGTTGATGCTTCAGCTTCCCAAGGCCTTTTCGTGTTCAGCAAGAGGTGTCCTGAATTCTTTCCTTCTAAGATGTGATTAATGTGCTGTTTGTTTCCTCCTAGGCATAGTTATTATGCTTCAGCTTTCAAAGAGATTGTTTTGTAAGTGCCAAAAAAGGGAGCAGCATTAAAGGCCTTGCTGGTGCGTGAACAACAACAAAGAAGTCTCCATGAATGTTTTTGAGTGGCTATTCACGTTCCCAAAGAGCCTAGAACGTTGCAAGGCCATTTTGACTTTCAAGGCACCTTTTCAAGTCTCTAAGGCCAAATTTTAATACAACACTAGCTCCCAAAAGACATCCATCAACTCAGCTGCATCCCAAGGCAAATTAGAAGGACTTTCGGCATTCTCCATCACTTGGGAAAAATGCAAGAATCATGCAGGACATTTAGAGCGCATTTAAGCCAGTTGATGTCCAAATTATTTGCATTCCATATTCCAACCAAGACAATCATTTTTCCAGCACAATTCAGCCATCTAGATGAATTTTTTGATGTCTTCAATGCTTGGGGAAGTTTAAGGAAACCTTCTCCAAAATTCTAGAATTTTCAAAATTATTTTCTTAGCTTTTAAGTATGACTATTTGGCTGGTACTTTGTTAGGCTATAAATACTTATTATTTTCCATTTTGTAAGGTTGGTTAATTTTGAATGAAATATATATGAACTTTAGTTCATTAAGTGAGTTAAACTCTCTTCGATTTTGTACGAGCTTCGTTTTGACTTATCAAGTTCACTTGTGGCGTCAAACGTATCTCTTTCATTACCTTATACCATTGGTTCCTACTTTACTATGTAGCGGGTCTTTGGTCCATCATCGATATCCATAATTCCACCTTAAGCAAATATAGAAACCGGGGTAACATTTGTTAATGTTAAATCGCTTCTTTGTTTAAGTTCGTTGTCCATTACCACCTACTATCATTATCCTTTACCTTTCATTTGCTAAACTGAATCATTCAAACATCATCTTCTTTCTTTCCATCCCTTAACTGAACCTATCCCTTTCATTCAACTACATCATTCCTTTCATTCCTAACTTAAAAACCATTTCCGAAAGCAAACTTATTCAAGCTTTCGCAAATTCAACCTTAATCCTGAATAATTTCCCGAAGGCTTAGAATTCATCCTCGTAGACGATTGGGCAACTTGCATACATTTCGACTCTTCCTGAGGCGGACTGTATCATGGACTAAATTGCACATCTCTATACTTTTGAGTGTCGAGGTAAGTTTATGCGTAAACAATGCATTCATACTTACAATTTGTTAATGCTAGCTAGTGTGTAGCATGATTGAGAATGATTAAGAACCTATGTGGAATGAATGTGGTAGAGCTTGTGAATGGATGTATGATTGAGAAAGTAGATATGTGGATGTGTAGTGATAATGCTAAATGGTGGGCTAAGTCCGATACCATCCTAAGGCATAACGACGATGAGCTGGCTATGTACGATGCTATCGTTAAGTATATTGTCTAGTGGGCTATGTGCGAAACCACTATGATTACCTTTGTGGTAGGCTAAGTGCGATACTACCTTATTATTTGATTATGGTGGGCTAAGTGCGAAACCACCGAGACATTAGCTGTGTGGATTAGCTGTGTGGATTTATTATCGAGAAATAATGATATGCTGTATATTGTGTAAATGTGATATTGAATGCAGGGATGCATGTCAATGGTTATGAGTATGTGACTCATGATGTGTTGAAAATGTGGTAAGGGATAGAAAGAGTAAGCATAGTTGTACATTATATGTTGGTATAATGCTGATTGTAACACCCCAAACCCGGTCAACACACCACGACTGAATCTGGCATGTCACAGAGTGAAAACGTTTCGAAGAAAACAAGTCGCCGGTTTAATTTCAGTGAAAAAAACTCTTTGTTTGCTTTGTCTTTGCAGAAATCAGGTGCATGTATAGTTGAAAATGTTAAGTTGCGCAGAAATCCCGAAAATCATTTTAAAACTCGTTTGCCATTCATTACTTAAGAAAACATCTAGCCTATTGAAACCCGGATGAAATTAACTTAATTACTGTAAAACTGTTTGTATTTGAGCTTTTAAAAAAAAATAAAACTTAGATTTGAAAATCATTTAAGTTGGCTTTGTTATCATGTGAATTGTATTACCCGATGGTAGAGTTTAGAAAACTCGTTGCGTAGCTTAGTTTGAAAACTTTGATTATCAGGTTATTAAAGCAAATCAAGTAATTACTTTGTCATATTTAAAACCAAATCCAAAGCAGATAAAATAATCCAAAACATAATTTAAAGGCCTTGTTACAAACCCAAATAAAAACCAGAATTTAAAGTAAAATACCCAAATCAAATGTCCATGTAAAATCGAAGCAATTATCGCATGGTCACCTCGAGTCCACCCGCCTCCTCATCTGCAATCTACGAATCACCTAAAAAGATAAGGGAGAAGGTCAGTCACCAAGACTCAGTGCATAATCCCCCTCCCGATTATTGCAACATGCTTTCACAAATCATAATCAAGCAAACACATCATGCACCCAAACCTAGCCATCCACAACTCCGTTTTCTACCCCGTGTGGTACCAAACCACTGGTGACCCAAAGTCACTGATATCAATAATAATGTGGTGCCAAACCACTGGTGACCCAAAGTCACGAATAATCCAATTGTGGGGCCAGCCCACGTTGTGATACCAAATCACTGGCAACAATCCCGTTTTATCAAATGTGGGGCCAACCCACTGTGGTGCTAAGCCACTGGGACAAGTCACTATGAGGTGCCAAACCTCTGGTGACCCAAAGTCACGAAATCAACTGTGGTACCAAACCACTAGTGGTGCCAAACCAAGATCATTAACAAAGGCCATTCGGCTAAACTAGCAAATCCCGAAGGGTTAACGCACAACCATAATCCTTACCTTACTACCTTTCGCGCTTAAATCAAATCCCGAAGCACTCGATAACACGTCTTCCCTACAATTGGCCAAGACTAAACAAGATCACTAATAGCCTTCGGCTTTTCAAACAAATAAGAGGAAGATTGAATCGATATGCATCCTTACCACTGACTTACTGAGACCGATTGACAGAGAAAGTAGATGACCACGATCCACTGCTTCCAAATCCCGAAGAACCTAGGAGAATCCGATTTCACAGATGAATGAGAATCAAGACAAATGCCAAAATTCGGCTTTTGTTTCCATGTGAGTCGACAGAGAAAAGAGAAGAAAATAGTAAAGATTCGGCCAAGAACACTTACCCACTCCAAAATCGACTAGAGTAGAAGACAAGAGAGATCTACAACGCAACGAGAGAAAAGAAAAGAGAGAGAGATCTTCAGTGGTTGATATTCGGCCAAAGTGTTGAAATAAGAAGAGAAAATAGAGAGAGATTTCGGCAATGGTGGTGAAATAATCAAGGGAGATTCGGCTAAAATGAAATAAGGGAATGGAAGGGAAGTATTCGGTTGAATGATGGTGAGAAGAAGATGAAAGAATCAATGGAAAAGAGAGTGACTTGAGAAAGAAGAAGGTTCGGCCAACCAACAAGAATGGAGAGCAAAAAGAGATGAGATTTAGGGAGAATAGTGTTTCGGCTTCAAAGAAATAAGAGAGGAATTCAAATGGAGATTCGGCTCAATACCAAAGAAAGAAATTGGCAAGAGCCTAAAGTGCTTTCGACTTTCGGTTTCAAAGGAGGAAAAGAAAGAAAACTCAAATGGTTCTTTTTGGGATTCGGCTAGGTGCTTCAAATGGGAATTCGACAAGTGCCAAAAGAGGTTTCAGTTCTGCTTCTCAACCGAATGTACCAAAGCTTGACTAGCCGAAAATGTCACTAAGGAATTTCGGCACTCCCTCCCCTAGTCTTCCAACTGATTACTCCTCCTTACACAATTCAAATTTCGGCAAACTCTTCAAACTTCTCCTGGCCAACCATTCAAATGAGTTTGAATTGTTCAAACTCCTAAATTCTCTCTTCTCCACCCGTTCAAATCTGTTGACTTGTCCAACAGTTATCCATCAGAGTTTGAGCTGAGCACAACTCTTCCCCTCTCTGGCGTCAAAAAGAATTAGCAGCAAGGGATTTCTGCAGCTCGAACCCAAGCTCTCCTTCCCCTACTTGTGGCGTCACTGCTTAAGGCCCTAAGTGGTGCCTTCTTGCCACTTTACCAAGGTAATTCTTGTGCTAAAGTTTACCACAAAATATTCTTAACCCCTAGCTCCTTCAGCTCCCCTTAACCAAAGCTTAAAAATAAAAAATTTTCCTATAGTTCGGGCCTACCCTTGGCTTCTCCCTAGACCCTAAAACACCTCACCTAATATCACAACCAAGCCATACACATGCAAATAGTTCAAACATCATAGCCCCTATTTAAGGATGTTACAGTTCTACCCCCCTTAAAAATAATTTCGGCCTCAAAATTACCTGGTCAAAAGAGTTGAGGGTATTGCTGCCTCATCACATCCTCTGGTTCCCACGTAGCTTCTTCCACGCCATGATTTCACCATAATACCTTCACTAATGGAACTGACTTCTTGCGCAAAACTTTCACATCCCGCTCTAGAATCTGCACTGGTTCCTCTTCCATGGTCAAATCTGGGCTCACCTCAATTTCCTCCACTGATACAACATGCGATGGATCTGAACGGTAACGCCTAAGCATGGAAACGTGGAACACATCGTGTATCTGACTCAGCTCTTCTGGTAACTTGAGCTGATAAGCTACTGGTCCCACTCGTCTCAACACCTTATACGGGCCAATGAACCTTGGACTTAGCTTACCTTTTCTTCCAAATCTCAGCACTTTCTTCCACGGCGAGACCTTCAAAAAGACCTTGTCTCCCACGACAAACTCTATATCTCTCCGCTTAAGATCGGCGTAGGACTTCTGCCGGTCCGAAGCTTCCTTTAGACGAGCCTGAATCAATTTGACCTTATCCTTAATTTCCGTAACCAACCCCGGACCCAACATCTGACGCTCACCCAACTCTGTCCAGCATGTAGGTGTATGACACTTCCTACCATACAACGCCTCATATGGTGCCATCTTAATGCTTGCCTGGTAACTATTATTGTACGCAAATTCAGCTAATGGTAGAAATTCTTCCCACCGCTACAAATCCAAAACACGACCTCTCAACATATCTTCCAAAATCAGTATAACCCTTTATCAGTGCATCTGCATCATGAATGAAATGCCATACTAAAATCCAACCGCGCACCCAACGCTGATGCAACGCTTTCGAACCTTGACGTGAATCTGGGATCCCTATCCGAGATAATCGACACTGGCACACCGTGCAACCTCACTATCTCTGCCACATACAGCTTAGCTAACTTTTGAAGCGAGTAATCAACCCTTACCGGTATGAAATGAGCTGATTTCATCAAACGGTCCACAATTACCCAGACTGAGTCCTTCTTACTAGGCGTAAGGGGTAGCCCACTGAAAAAGTCCATGGTAATCCTTTCCCATTTCCACTGTGGAATCTTCACCGACTGAAGTAAACCTGACGGCAACTGATGTTCAGCCTTGACTTGCTAACACGTCAGACATTTACCCACAAACTCGGTTACTTCCCATTTCAAACCTGGCCACCAAAACTGCTCTCGCAAATCCCGATACATCTTGCTACCTCCAGGATGCATAGCGTATGGGCTGCTATGTGCGTTCAAGAATCCTCTGCCTTAACTCGGCGTCCTTGGCATACAAGCTTTCCCTTGAAAACCACGATTACTGCATCACTTTGGACAAGCTGTAACCTTCCAACCCACCATTCAGAACTTGCAACCTCAGAGCATTCAAACCCTCATCCACTAACTGTTTCTCCTTAATCGCTCTACCCAAGTCGACAACTCGTAATTACGCCAATAGACTCCCGTCATCATACAAGCTAAGATGAGCAAACATCGCTCTCAAGTTCGATACTACCTTACAGCTCAACGCGTCTGCCACCACGTTAGCCTTGCCCGGATGATACTCAATTGAGCGATCGTAGTCCTTCAACACTCAATCCATCTGCGTGTCTCAAGTTCAAATCCTTCGAGTCAAAAGGTACTTGAGACTCTTGTGATCCGTGTAGACTATCGACTTCTCTCCGTACAAATAGTGCCTCCATATTTTTAGGGCGAAAACCACTACAGCTAACTCCAAGTCATGCGTCGGATAGTTAACCTTATGCGGTCTCAGCTGTCGAGATGCATATGCCACTACCTTCCCTTCCTGCATCAGCACACATCCCAAGCCAGTATGTGATGCATCACAGTAGACCGTGAATTCCTTTCCTGCCTCAGGCTGAATCAAAATCGAAGCTTCGGTCAGAATCTTCTTCAACTCGTCGAAACTTTCCTGTTGCTTCTCAGACTACACAAATGGAACTCCTTTGCTAAGTAACTTGGTCAACGGTGCTGCGATCAAAGAAAATCCCTCTACAAACCTTCGGTAATACCCTGCCAGACCTAGAAAACTCCGAATCTCTGCAACCGACTTAGGTGGTTTCCAGTCCAACACTGCCTCAATCTTACGAGGATCCACTCTAATCCCTTCTGCTGACACCACGTGACCCAAGAAAGTCACCTCCTTAAGCTAGAATTCGCACTTACTAAACTTGGCAAATAACTGCTTCTCCCTCAGAATCTGCAAAACTATCCGCAAATGCGCATCATGATCCTCCTCAGACCTTGAGTACACCAAAATGTCGTCTATAAACACCACGACAAACTGGTCCAAAAACTGCTGGAACACCCGATTCATCATGTCCATGAATGCTGCCGGCGCGTTAGTCAACCCAAACGACATTACCAGAAACTCGTAGTGCCCATACCGAGTACGAAACACCGTCTTGTGAATATCAGCCTCTTTCACCTTTAGTTGATAATACCCTGACCTTAGATCGATCTTTGAGAAAACCGATGCACCCTTAAGCTGATTAAACAAGTCATCTATCCTGGGCAACGGATACTTGTTTTTGATCGTCAGCTTATTCAATTGGCGGTAGTCTATACACATCCGCATTGTACCATCTTTCTTCTTGACAAAGAGCACTGGCGCTCCCCAAGGCGAAACACTTGGCCGGATAAAACCCCGGTCCAACAACTCCTGAATCTAAGCCTTCAGCTCTACCAATTCTTTCGGCGCCATCCTATACGGGGCGATAGACACTGGTGCAGTTCCGGGTAACAGATTTATACCAAACTCAACTTCCCGATCTAGAGGCAAACCCAAAAGTTCTTCTGGAAACACGTCGACAAATTCCTTTACCGTTCGAACATTCTCTACAGCTGACTCCTTGGCCTCCAAGGCAGACACATGAACCATAAACGCCTCATAACCCTTTCTGACCATTTTCTCAGCTTTCAAAGTGGACACCACATTGGATAGATAATCTCTTCTATTACCTATCATCACCACTTCTTCACCCTCAACCGTTTTCAAAACCATGCGCTTAGCCGCGCAATCCAGACTTGCTTGGTACTTCACCAACCAGTCCATCCCAAGATCAGATTGAACTCCCCAAACGGCAGTTCCATCAGATCAGCCACAAACACTACCCCTTGGAGTTCTAGGGGTACATCCCTATACAGCTTATTTACTTCTACAGAGTGACCTAGAGGGCTAATTACTGTCATCTCTCTAGAAGTAGTCTCAAAGTCTAGGTTCATGGTCTCTACTATGCTACTAGCAACATACGAATGCGTCGAACCCACATCTATCAAAGCGTTATATGGTAATCCAAAGATTAAGAACGTCTGGTTATAACGTCCGGTCGTCGCCTTCCTCTCGACGCCTCATCAGATATATACCAACCCAGTGTCTCGCCTCGGTGTTGCACACACCTCTGCCGGTGCTCGTAGCCCCGACGAACTATTACCTCCTCTACGAACCCACGACCCTCTGCGAGCTGCGGTCCCTCATTCCTAAAGCCGAGCACGACCACCCTCGGGCTGAATCTGGCTAACTTCCGTGGACAATCCCTCACACGATGATCCAACGAGCCACATTCAAAGCATCCTTTTCCACCAATCCAACATTCTCTCCAATGAGATTTCCCACACCGATTACTCTGCTACTGGACCACGATTAGCGATGCAGGCCTCCGGATTGATTTGGCCCACCATGCCTAGCCCTTTTCGAGAATTACCGACCGACCCGGATGATCCAAAACCTCTCTTATGTCTATTTACGTCCCGATTACGCCTCACGATTCCTTTACCCCCTCGCTATCTTAGCCTTTTCTACTAACACGGCAAACTCTCGCTCTGTTGTGGAGCAATCGGCAATCTCGACTCATCCTCAATCCGTCCTCGAACTCGACACATCGCTCGTGCTCGTAGCCACGATACCTCGAGCATATCGGCTCAACCTTAAGAATTCTGCCTCGTACTACGATGCGGACTTACTCCCTAAACCAGGTCTCAAAAATGCCTTTATTTGCGCATCAATGTAATGGACCCAATATACTTCTTCCGTACGCCTTTAAAATAGCCCCACGTGAGATCTCCATTGCAGAAGACTATCTCGAACAGTGAGCCACCACCGGTATGACTCATCTCGAAGGAGCGACACTATCCCTTTCAGTTTCTCTTCAGCAGTCAAATCCAAGTTGTCCATGATTCGCTTCGCCGCCTCCAACCAATACTCAACCGTATTGGGTGCCACACCAGAAACACCTCGGAATACCTCGGCTCCATTGGCTCGAAGTTGCTCAGATACAGATTTTTGAGCTCCCGTGCCTCCACCTGCTCTAGCCACCCTCTCAAGAACTCGCGGCGCCGCTATGATCTTGCATCATACCTGTCGATCTCGGTACTCAACACCAGCAGTTGGTGGTGGTGGTGGCATCTCATTCTCTGACCCCTGACCAGATCCCATTAGTTCAGACACAGTCATCCTACCCTGACCGCGTCCACGCGTATTACGACCCCGACCTCAAGTGCTCATGTCTAACGTCTCGACTTATCTGATTTAAAAGTTTTATGCATCAGTCTTTATTCCACTATTATTAAGGCACAGTCTTATGAACAGTTTCTATTACAGAGTTTTATTTTCGCGAGTCACAGAGTCATATAGGTTCCAGTCTCTAGGGTAATCCACTATCACTAGTCGTCCATAACATATATCATCATAATCATAATCATATACAACCATCAGTTAAGGGTACTTACCTGGGCAGATAAGTGCCGGAGACTCAGTGCCATGCTAAACCATACATTTTTTCCATCAACACTTTTTAAAACCACACTTTAAAACATTTTAGGCCTCGGGCCCATAGCCGAGCTGTTGAACTTGGCTCTAATACCATAATTGTAACACCCCAAACCCGGTCAACACACCACGACCGAATCTGGCATGTCACAGAGTGAAAATGTTTCGAAGAAAATAAGTTACCGGTTTAATTTCAGTGAAAAAAAACTCTTTGTTTGCTTTGTCTTTGCAGAAATCAGGTGCATGTATAGTTGAAAATGTTAAGTTGCGCAGAAATCCCGAAAATCATTTTAAAACTCGTTTGCCATTCATTACTTAAGAAAACATCAAGCCTATTGAAACCCGGATGAAATTAACTTAATTACTGTAAAACCGTTTGTATTTGAGCTTTTAAAAAAAATAAAACTTAGATTTGAAAATCATTTAAGTTGGCTTTGTTATCATGTGAATTGTATTACCCGATGGTAGAGTTTAGAAAACTCGTTGCGTAGCTTAGTTTGAAAACTTTGATTATCAGGTTATTAAAGCAAATTAAGTAATTACTTTGTCATATTTAAAACCAAATCCAAAGAAGATAAAATAATCCAAAACATAATTTAAAGGCCTTGTTACAAACCCAAATAAAAACCAGAATTTAAAGTAAAATACCCAAATCAAATGTCCATGTAAAACCGAAGTAATTATCGCATGGTCACCTCGAGTCCACCCGCCTCCTCATCTGCAATCTACGAATCACCTGAAAAGATAAGGGAGAAGGTGAGTCACCAAGACTCAGTGCATAATCCCCCTCCCGATTATTGTAACATGCTTACACAAATCATAATCAAGCAAACACATCATGCACCCAAACTTAGCCATCCACAACTCTGTTTTCTACCCCGTGTGGTACCAAACCACTGGTGGTGCCAAACCACTGGTGACCCAAAGTCACTGATATCAATAATAATGTGGTGCCAAACCACTGGTGACCCAAAGTCACGAATAATCCAATTGTGGGGCCAGTCCACGTTGTGATACCAAATCACTGGCAATAATCCCGTTTTATCAAATGTGGGGCCAACCCACTGTGGTGCTAAGCCACTGGGACGAGTCACTATGAGGTGCCAAACCTCTGGTGACCCAAAGTCATGAAATCAACTGTGGTACCAAACCACTGGTGGTGCCAAACCAAGATAATTAACAAAGGCCATTCGGCTAAACTAGCAAATCCCGAAGGGTTAACGCACAACCATAATCCTTACCTTACTGCCTTTCGCGCTTAAATCAAATCCCAAAGCACTCGATAACATGTCTTCCCTACAATCGGCCAAGACTAAACAAGATCACTAATAGCCTTCGGCTTTTCAAACAAATAAGAGGAAGATTGAATCGATATGCATCCTTACCACTGACTTACTGAGACCGATTGACAGAGAAAGTAGATGACCACGATCCACTGCTTCCAAATCCTGAAGAACCTAGGAGAATCCAATTTCACAGATGAATGAGAATCAAGACAAATGCTGAAATTTGGCTTTTGTTTCCATGTGAGTCGATAGAGAAAAGAGAAGAAAATAGTAAAGATTCGGCCAAGAACACTTACCCACTCCAAAATCGACTAGAGCAGAAGACAAGAGAGATCTACAACGCAACGAGAGAAAAGAAAAGAGAGAGAGATCTTCAGTGGTTGATATTCGGCCAAAGTGTTGAAATAAGAAGAGAAAACAGAGAGAGATTTCAGCAATGGTGGTGAAATAATCAAGGGAGATTTGGCTAAAATGAAATAAGGGAATGGAAGGGAAGTATTCGGTTGAATGATGGTGAGAAGAAGATGAAAGAATCAATGGAAAAGAGAGTGACTTGAGAAAGAAGAAGGTTCGGCCAACCAACAAGAATGGAGAGCAAAAAGAGATGAGATTTAGGGAGAATAGTGTTTCGGCTTCAAAGAAATAAGAGAGGAATTCAAATGGAGATTCGGCTCAATACCAAAGAAAGAAATCGGCAAGAGCCTAAAGTGCTTTCGGCTTTCAGTTTCAAAGGAGGAAAAGAAAGAAAACTCAAATGGTTCTTTTTGGGATTCGGCTAGGTGCTTCAAAAGGGAATTCAACAAGTGCCAAAAGAGGTTTCAATTCTACTTCTCAACCGAATGTACCAAAGCTTAACTAGCCGAAAATGTCACTAAGGAATTTCGGCACTCCCTCCCCTAGTCTTCCAACTGATTACTCCTCCTTAACCAATTCAAATTTCGGCAAACTCTTCAAACTTCTCCTGGCCAACCATTCAAATGAGTTTGAATTGTTCAAACTCCTAAATTCTCTCTTCTCCACCCGTTCAAATCTGTTGACTTATCCAACAGTTATCCATCAGAGTTTGAGCTGAGCACAACTCTTCCCCTCTCTGGTGTCAAAAAGAATTAGCAGTAAGGGATTTCTGCAGCTCGAACCCAAGCTCTCCTTCCCCTGCTTGTGGCATCACTGCTTAAGGCCCTAAGTGGCACCTTCTTGCCACTTTACCAAGGTAATTCTTGTGCTAAAGTTTACCACAAAATATTCTTAACCCCTAGCTCCTTCAACTTCCCTTAACTAAAGCTTAAAAATAAAAAATTTTCCTATAGTTCGGGCCTACCTTGGCTTCTCCCTAGACCCTAAAACACCTCACCTAATATCACAACCAAGCCATACACATGCAAACAGTTCAAACATCATAGCCCCTATTTAAGGATGTTACACTAATTGTTGTTTAGCTTATACTATGATGCTTAATTATTTATGTGTAAACTTACTAAGCTCAAAGCTTACTCCCCTTCTTTTCCCTTGTCTTATAGAGCAAAAGTGTTGAATCAAGATACGTGGATCAATTGGAAGATCGCCCATATTATCAGTACACTCTGGTACATGAGACTCAATGTTTTGTAAATGGCATGTATAGGGGCTAGACGAGTTAGTGAATTTTGTTGTAAATGGCTAAGACATGTTGGCTTTTAGATGGATAATCTATTTTTTATAATGCTATAGTTGTTGGCTATTTTATTATATGAAAAGATGTAGTTATCCATGTGAGATTGTAAGATTATAAGTTGGTTATGGGTGTGTTGAATGAGTACTTGTTGTGTATGATTGAGGAGTGAAAAGAACTTGACAAATAGCTTTGTTCTTATCCATGTGGGTAGACACATGGGCGTGTGTCTAGGCCATGTGTGACACACGGTCAGCCCATGGGCGTGTGACTTGGCCGTGTGTCCCCTGCATGTTAGTATTTTAAGTCAGAATTGACCACGGACTAGCCACACAGGTGTGTGCCTAGAACGTGTGTGTTAATCAGTGTTGGCCACGGGCTAGCCACACGGGCGTGTGTCTAGACTCTAGGCCGTGTTAAGGTAGTCAGTGTGCACCACAGGTGGAGAGCACGAGCGTGTGCCATAACCGTGGGGCATTGGCAGAATGCTTGAGTTTCATGCACGAGTAGTGACCATGGGCGTGTGTGACCTCCACGAGCATGCCAAATCTTACACGGGCATGTGAGCCCTGTATAGATGGAAAAGTTTTAAAAATCGTAGAAGTTTCGATATGGTTTTGAGAGCCTTCGTGAGTATGAGTGAGGCCTCGTAAGTCGAGAATGAGGTTGTTAAGGTGACTTAAGAGAGTAGTCACAATGAGCCTCAATGGTGATCTTGAGGATTTTATTATAGTAACACCACGGGCCTGGTTCTGGCGTAGAACCCGGGTAAGGGGTGTTATATTTAAAATCTTAATTAGCTGAATTCAATCATTACCCTGTTCAAGAATGATACTTTTCCATTTTAACGATCGAGCAATAAACGACTCGAATCATCACTGAGGCGAGATCGTATCATTTGGTATCAGAGCCAGCAAAAATCGAGGAGTGCAAATGTTCGTGAAGTTTCGGAGTAAGTAATTGAAAAAAATCAAAAAATTCAAAAAAATAAAAAAAAATTCAAAAAAATTTATTATTATTATTATTGTTTTGTGTATAAGACAAGTGTTTTGAATGTATTCATCTTGAAAAAAAAAGAAGAAGAAGGAAAGTCGAAATAAAAAAAAGGAAGTGTTTGAAAGTGTTCATAGTTTCTTCCGATCGTCAAAAGTTCTTTTCTACCAAAAATGAACCAATCGCCACACTTAGCACCATAATCTTTCTTTCAGCCTACCCACACCCATTTTATCATTACCCTTGTAAACCCACTTGAAGCCGACCCCTAGATTCACTTGTAAGTCTAAATGAGTCTACTACGAACTTCGAGAGGAGAATCGAGTGGTAAAAGGCACGAGAGTTTGTGAGAGCATTAGAGTGTAGAAAAAGCCAATAAAGAGTGCAAACACGAGTGGAGTGTCATATACATATTTTTTCTTCGTAAGTGAAACGTGAGGTTTGTAGTGGTGAGGTATTTTTTTTCTATTTTTGTTCTTATCACTTTTCTTTTTAGCAATAAATCATGTTTCAAGAAGAGCTTTCTGAATCAGAATTCCAATATGTGATGTAAGAGATGCGTATGATGCGAGCACGCCCCGCGAACTTCTTTGGACAAGTATTTCGAGTCAAGCATTGCATTGTTGGCAAGCTGATCCCAGCTCGTTTCCAGCTCCACGAGCTTCGTCCAGTTCAAATTCAGCTCATTTGAGCTTGAATCAACTCAATACTTTAGTCTTTAATTATGTCTTGTTTAATTAAATGCATCTTTAGTTAATGTCATGCATTATTGATCTACATATTTTAATTATGACATGCATTATGTGTTCTGCATTTAATTAAGTCATGCATTAAGTAACTCATTTGTTCATTTAGTTTGCATTTTAAATAATTGCATTTAAGCATGTTAGTTAATAAATGAGTTGCTGGTCATTAATTCAACTCAACTTAGTCTAATTAATTGAGTTCTTTTAATGAATTAAATTTTATTGTTGCTTCATTAATTAATCTAGTTCCTAGGATTATTTATTGATGCATGAGTTAAGTTTATTTAAAGATGTATCCTTTAATTAACTAGTTGCTGGAGTAATTGATGCATAGTTTATTTACCTAAGTTAAGTATTAATGTGTGTTATGTTTAATAAGTGATTACATGTGTTTAATAAGCTCATTTTAATGTATTTATTGCAGGAGTCTTTTCAAGTCATAACCATTACATTACAAGGGTTGTTACACATTAAATAAAGTGAATTTTTAAGTCATTTTTGGTTACAAATGAAGTGGCTATTACAAGGGATGTTTTATACATCATTCAAATGAGGTTTAAAGAGCATTTAATCATCCAAATTAATTTTGGCAGCAACATTTCCACTACCAGCCGTTTTTGCCATTTCAAGGGTTATTTCAAGCATTCAAACATCATTAAGAAGCTGATTAAGTAGATGGTGTCCATTCGGCTGACCAAGGGCTAACTCAAGAGTCATTTTTCAAGCACTTAAAGTCATTCATTCAGCTGAATTAAAGACAATTCAAGGATGGAGTTATTTGGCTCAAGAATGTGAAAAGACTTGAGTTAAATTTCAGCTTTTAATTGGCACATTAAGTTGAATGTTTGTGACCATTCATCTAGCCTAATTTAGCACTATAAATAGGCGAAATCAGCCTTTGTAAAAGAGCTTTTGATCTTTTTGCTTAGTTTGAAAAAAATTATTAAACTTATATGAAATTTGTGAGATTATTTTCTCTCATATTTCGTTGAAGACTCGTTGGCTTATCTAGTCTCTAGTGGCGTCAACCCGATTTCTTCTATCCGAACTTATCACTATTATATAGTGTGGTGTTCACCTTCATACCAAGGTTCCTACTTTTCTAAGTAGTGGGTCGAGGTTTCACTACTCCCATCTTCCACCTTGAAAGCCTATAAGTATTCGGGTCAATACTTTTTAGTATTGGTTCTTACTTATTTTTGAGTTGTTTTATTCCATATCCATCATCTACCAAACTTTCTTTCTTTCCTTCCTTTCCCTTCATTATAGCTGAATCCTCCTTTTACTTATCATCCATTATTGTTAATTCCCTTCCATACCAATCTCCATCTTCATACTTTAACCGAACCTATATAAAATTCATATCCTTCGACCTATCTTTGAAACCCCTTTTCAATAGCTTCCGCACCATTTTACCCAAAAGTACCACCTTCAAACTTGTCGAACGAAACCTTCTCGTAGACGATCGGGCAACTTCACATACGACTCAACTCACCCCGAGGCAGATTGTATCATTTGGTATCAGAGCTAGAAAACGAGGAGCTCCGACGATCATCGTAAATCTAAAGTAGGTGTACGTAAATTTGAAAAAAAATTGAAAAAAAAATTGAAAAAAATTTGCTTTCAAAGTGTTCTATTGTACTTAGTTTCGTGCACTTGAAGTGAAAAAAAAAAGAAAAATACGGAAAACAAAAGAAGTGAACTTTTGAGATCTTTTGAATTTCTTCATTCTTCTCCTCAATTTCTGAGTTTTAGAAACCATTATTTTTCATCTTTCTAGCCCGATCATCAACATCACCCTTTTACCAACATTTGGTACCATCCGTTCAACCCCAATGCCACACATACCCCGACTGCATTTGTTTTCAGCCTACCCTATACACCCGACACTTATCCCTTGTTACTCATTTGAAAACTGACCCCTAAGCCTACGATAAGGCCTTGGTGAGTCTGAATACAAAATTGCGAGAGAAAGTTTGAGTGGTAAAAGGCACGAGCGTGTGAGACTATTCGAGTGGAGGTAAAAGCCAAACGAGTGTAAACACGAACGAGAGTGCAAACCATTAATTTTTCTTTCCGAGTGAAATTGTGAGGATTTTGTTGTGAGGAATTTAATTTTTGTTTTACTTAACAAATTTCTTTTCAGCAATCAAAGATGTCTCGCGAAGAATTTACTGAATCAGAGTTCCAATATTTAGTGTAAGAAATGCGAAAAATGGTGAATTCTAAATTCGATACATTGTACGAGAGATTAGACCATGTGAAGAAAAGAGACCAACGAGAACGAATGTCTTCAAGTCAGAAAGTGGAATCAAGAATATCACAAAGACATACATTCAATGATCATTCGAGAAAAGATTTCTATTGTGATTTCTTTTCATCATCGACTTCAAAACGAAGGGATTTCAATCGAGATTTCTTTTCGTCAAGAAATTCAAGACGACGAGAGTCTGACCTCGATTTTGAACCCGTCCAAGATGACATCCGAAGAGATAAGCATACCTCTTTTCAATCTTCAAAGAAATCCTACTCAGAGTATTTTTCACGAAGCATTGATTAAGATTCTTATGCAAATAATTTTCCTTTTTTTAAACAAAATCATTATTTTCATGATTCTTTTGTATCTTCTTGTAAAAAGAAAATGAGAAAAGCAAAAGAAGAAAAAGAAAAAGAAATAAAAGAGAGGCAAGAGGCGAGTAAGAGAGAAAATGAGAGATTCTTGAAAGAGCTCGAGAAAGTCATTGAAAAAGCCGATGAAAAAGAAAAAGAACAAAAAGAGAGTGAAAATGAGATTGAAAAAGAAATTGAAAAAGAGAATGAAAAAGATTTTGAGAGAGAAAAAGAAGTTGAACAAGAACAACGAGTGGAAAAAGAGATTGAGGAAAAAGAAATGAGAGATCTCGAGAAAAAAGAATCAAGTGAAAAAGAAAGTGACCAAGCAAGGATTGTTTCCACTAACCCACCCGTTCGATCTTCTTGTGATGTAACTTTTCAAGTTCCTAAAGTCTTGTACGACCAATTCCAGCTTCACTACCTTCCAAACGAGAGATGTTTTCGATTAATTGAGAAAGGTAAGTACGCAAATGACGACCACCCATGATATGGGCACGCCCCATCATGAGCAGCAATCGAGCCGAGACCCGTTGGTGTTACCTCAAGGACCGATTATGAGAGCTCATGAGAAACAATTTAAAGAAGTGATCGGAGTTCTAATCCAGCAACCATGGGACGATGCTAAGTCTAATTCGAAAGATATTTCGACTCTGTGTTGCATGATACTACGAGCTCACGATGATACAGTCCGCCTCGGGAAGAGTCGAAAAGTATGCAAGTGCCCAATCATCTACGAGGAAGTTCTAAGCCTTCGAGAAAATATTAGGTAAATATGGAGAAATAGATAAGTTCGCGGAAGCTTTTAAGTGAATTTTATTAGGAAATAGAATTAATTTAGGAATGGTGGTTTGAGGAATGATGGAAACGGTTTTAGTAAAGAAGAGGATAGGTTCGGGTTTGGTGATAGAAAGAAATATGGATGACAAAGGATTTTGGTTTAAGGAAGTTTGAATGAAGACGGATGTAGATAATAGTTAAATGATAGTTTGGTGGGAATGGAGGATAGGACTTAAACACAGAAATGATTCAACACTCGAAGTGTCACCCCGGTTTCTGATAGATGGAAGTCGATAATGGACCACGACCCATTATCAAAAGTGATAAGAACCGACGGTATAGGTTAATGGAAGGAACAAGTCTAGACGCCACAAGCAATTGATAAGTCTAGGAAACTTGTACGAAAGATAGAGAGGAGATAACTCACTCGAATGAACAAAGTTCATATATGATATTCAAAGATCAAAATTAGCTACCTTTACAAAATAAAGTTTAAAAACTATTTATAGACTATCCAAGGACCAACCTAAGGGTCACTAGCAAGGCTTAGTGGCTAAGTAATTCTTAACTAGGAAAGGCTAGAAAAATCTAGAATAAAACCCATTGGTTTGCTTGGCAAAATTCGGATGAATGTGGTACTTGAAAGCTTGCAATGTTCGGATGAATTTGGAGGAGGAAAAAAAAAGCCTTTAGATGATTCAAAATCAGCTCCTTGGAACGCCAAGCATCAACAACATATTTAACTCCTTTTTGTGCCGTCCAATGTGCTTGTTCATGTATGTTAAAACACCTCATTCAATTTGGCCAAGCATGTCTTTCTCTCCCTTGTCTTTTGTTTTCACGAAGCACCTTGAAAATTGGAGCATTTAGACTCCTTTAGTGCCGTTCACGCATGGAAGTGCAAGTATCCAGCAAAGCCTTTAATGCTACTTCCCCTTTTATCTTTCATGAGATAAGCACATGTATTAAAAGTCATCAGCCATTTAATTTCGTCTACCAACAGGCCATTAATGATGTTCCCTTTAGTTTCTAGCAGCACCTTAAATGTCATTCACGCATGCCTAAAAAGATTTGAATCTGTGCCATGCTTCTTCCATAAATTCGGCCATTGACTTGAATTAAATTCACCTTGGGAAGCTGAAAACATCAGCTTATTTAATTGCTACCGTCCATCCCTTGTAGGCACCCCAAACGTCAATCCCTTTTCCAGCAGCTCAATAAATAGCCTTCACGCATGCTAGACAAGGCATTTACTGCTGTTCATGCATGTTTTTCCTTCCAATTAAGTGGCTACCGTCCAAGCAAATGAAAAGTCAGCAAACATGTATTTAATGTCGTCCATTAAGCTCTCCAACATGAAATAAATGATGTTCCAAGCCTTAATTGCCGTCCATAATAGATGCACCTGCAGCAAATTTAAATCAACTTATTAGTTCATTAAATCAGCAATTAAAGGGAGCAACTAGACACCATTAATTCGGCACAATAAAAGTCATATAGACATCTTAAATTCAGCACACTAAAGGACACATTAAATACATGTTTCAACTAGGACATTTCAATCATATGAAATAAATCTAACATATTTATTATGATACTAATTATTTGGACATATTAATTTGCTGTAGGAAAAATTGATAAATAAAAGTCTTAATTTATTTAAAGCATTAAATTAGAGAATCAGCTCAAAGAGCTAGAACGAGCTCGAGTGAACTCGAATTGAAACTCAAACGGACTAATCCGGCTCAAGTTGAAAATGCAATAAAGTGCATATCAACTTCACGATATTTGGAACATGCGACCCGAGCTCCTTTAATTTGAAATTCGTCGGTGCCCCAGGCGAGCCCGTATCATCCCTCCCCTCTTCAAGACGATTCATTCTCGAATCAACCTATTGGTTGTCTCGAACAAAATTTGTTTTGCTTGACTTCCCTCGATCAAACGGGATGGATGATAGTCGCGATACCTGAACACGATAAACATGATTTAGCAAGATCGTTTGCAATCCAAATATGAACATCACAGAACAAATAAATTGCATGCAAACGGGCACAGTCACATTATCATATAAAAGGAACAAAGCCTTGTCAAATTTTTGAAACAAGATGGAATAATCCTCCCATGCATATGATTTAAGCGGATTCCACATGACAAAATGATCACACAAATAATGATTCAGATGATAAACATAAACATCACACATAGATATTCGAAATGTTTCACATGGCTCACGACTTCGTACAACAGTATCAGGCTTTGTTTGACATATGGACCCTTTCATACAAGATTTACCAAAATGATCAATCGTAAGAATCCTTTTATCCATCAAGAAAACAGGTAGATCACAGACAAGCCAATTAGCATATTTAAGCATGTAATGATCTAAATGTTTTACGACAACGAAATCAGCAACGCAAAGCTTTTCACCATCCGTAGGGTTCAGAAACACATCCACAAGTTCAGAAAATGTACTTTTATGCGCGAAAGGACAAAGATCATTCTTACCTTATTCGAGCATCACAAACCTTCTCTCCGTAGGCAGGTAGTATGATCGAAGCTTCATGTTAGATTCAATCATTTTCAAATGGTAGGTGAACAACCTTAACAATAGTTTAAGGAACGAATAAAAATGGAAAACAAAGTTGACAAAATTCGTTACCTTAATCAGAAGACAAGAATCGAAATGATAGGAATCTTTCAAGAATACCAGGTGATACTTGAGTTTTCCATAAAATAATTCAGAACATATGCCCGGTTTGAAAACATACGTTTGATTATTTGAATCAAGATGGGCCAACGGTTTTGAAAAATCAAACATGTTAGACCAATAAGAATTGTGCAAACTCAAATTCGAACGATCAAATCTCTTAACATGTTTCAAAACTGATTTACAAATACTCAAAGATTTTGTATTAGACAATGAATTAATCTCGTAATAACCACAATCAAACAAATGAGGATTAAGAGAAAAGTCATCGTCATACTTGATCCAGTCTTGAACATTCGTTACTCCACTTTCATGTTTTACAACACAATAAGGAAATATATTAGTCTTACCATCATTTAAAGCATCAAATTGAATTGAGGAATGGCAAAGGACGATATTATCCACATGTTCACAAACATTAGAAAGATTAAGTGGAGACTGAGTCTTATCAAAGCACTTACCTTCCTTACCTTTTTCAATCAAATGAAAACGTCGTTCTTCCGGGAGGTATTGAAGTTGAAGGTCTTCGTGCGATACGTCGGGACCCTGAAATGAAGAAACAGAAGAAGAACAAAAGTCCAAAGAGTTAGTTAAATCAATGCTCACTTTTTCTCGCTCATCTTGTTCTTTTATTTCTTTTTCGCTCTCTTTTTCTTGTACTTCTTTTTCAAGCTCCTTTTCTTTTCTCTCATTTTTGTTTTCTTCTCTCTCGAGCTCTTTTTCAATTTCTTTTTCTTTTTCATTTTGATTACAACAGGAGGATGAGTCAGAAGAGTCGAAAGAAGAAAAATTTGACTCAAGGATCGAGAGAATGTTCTCATAAATATCACAATCATTTCTTCTTGAAAGATTCTTCATGGGTGAATTTCTTGAAGAACGGCTTGTGCTTTCTCGTTCACGTTGTCGAAAAACCTTGTACTCGTTACTTTCTTCTCGTTGTCTCGAAGGTCTTGATGAATATGAATCTCGATGATAATCCTTTCTCACATATTCATTGAAGGATGAATTTCTTGATGAAGAAAATTCTTGATAGAAGTCTCTTGATTTTGAAATTGATGACGAATGGCAGTCATATCAGAATTCGTTTCTTGAATAATCATCGAAGGTGGGTCTCCGAGATGGTCGTCGCTCTGTTTTTCGACTTTTTGTGGTGTGCTTACGTTGAACCTTTTCCTCCGCTCGGTCCAAACGGTTTTGAATTGGATTTAACTTTTTATCGAGCATTCGGTCCATTTCGTTCACCAAAAATTGGAAGTCATCAGCGGAGAGTTCTTCTTGAAACATATTTATTACACAAAAATCTCACAATTCACTCACAAAGAAAATTCACTCCACTCGTGTTTACACTCAGAATCGGCTTTTTCTATAATGTAACACTCTTGCCTTTTACCGCTCTTTCTCGCTCTCACAATTTTGTATTTCGTTTCGATAGACTCATCGCGGCTTGAGGGTCGGCTTCAAAATTGGTTAACAAGGGATTGATGTCGGGTATAGGGGAGGCTGAACAAAAGACAATTTTGGTATTGGGTAGGCTATAAAAAGAAAAAAATTTGGGGGTCGGGGTAGAAGAATGGTTTCGTTGTTCGGGACTCGAAATAAAAGAGATGAAAAATAAAACTTGCAATAATTTCAAGATCTTCACTTTTTTTTTAACTTCTCTTTTTTTTATATTCGTTTATTTTATTTTATTTTCTTTTTTTTTCAAATTTTCGTTTTTTCTTTCTTTTTTTTCACTATTTCAAATACAAGATGCTCAAATACAAGAAAATAAAATACAACTCTTTTTTTGAATTTTTTTTGAATTTTTTTTTACTTACGAACTACTTTCGGCTTCACGATCATCGTCAAAAATCCTCGTTTGGTAGCTCTGATACAAGATGATACAGTCCGCCTCGGTAAGAGTCGAAATGTATGCAAGTGCCCAATCGTCTACGAGGAAGTTCTAAGCCTTCGAGAAAATATTAGGTAAATATGGAGAAATAGATAAGTTCACGGAAGCTTTTAAGTGAATTTTATTAGGAAATAGAATTAATTTAGGAATGGTGGTTTGAGGAATGATGGAAACGATTTTAGTAAAGAAGAGGATAGGTTCGGGTTTGGTGATAGAAAGAAATATGGATGACAAAGGATTTCGGTTTAAGGAAGTTTGAATGAAGACGGATGTAGATAATAGTTAAATGATAGTTTGGTGGGAATGGAGGATAGGACTTAAACACAGAAATGATTCAACACTCGAAGTGTCACCCCGGTTTCTATATTTGTTTAAGGTGATAGATGGAAGTCGATAATGGACCACGACCCGTTATCAAAAGTGATAAGAATCGACGGTATAGGTTAATGGAAGGAACAAGTCTAGACGCCACAAGCAATTGATAAGTCTAGGAAACTTGTACGAAAGATAGAGAGGAGATAACTCACTCGAATGAACAAAGTTCATATATGATATTCAAAGATCAAAATTAGCTACCTTTACAAAATAAAGTTTAAAAACTATTTATAGACTATTCAAGGACCAACCGAAGGGTCACTAGCAAGGCTTAGTGGCTAAGTAATTCTTAACTAGGAAAGGCTAGAAAAATCTAGAATAAAACCCATTGGTTTGCTTGGCAAAATTCGGATGAATGTGGTGCTTGAAAGCTTGCAATGTTCGAATGAATTTGGAGGAGGAAAAAAAAGCCTTTAGATGATTCAAAATCAGCTCCTTAGAACGCCAAGCATCAACAACATATTTAACTCCTTTTTGTGCCGTCCAATGTGCTTGTTCATGTATGTTAAAACACCTCATTTAATTCGGCCAAGCATGTCTTTCTCTCCCTTGTCTTTTGTTTTCACGAAGCACCTTGGAAATTGGAGCATTTAGACTCCTTTAGTGCCGTTCACGCATGGAAGAGCAAGTATCCAGCAAAGCCTTTAATGCTACTTCCCCTTTTGTCTTTCACGAGATAAGCACATGTATTAAAAATCATCAGCCATTGAATTTTGTCTACCAACAGGCCATTAATGATGTTCCCTTTAGTTTCCAGCAGCACCTTAAATGTCATTCATGCATGCCTAAAAAGCTTTGAATCTGTGCCATGCTTCTTCCATAAATTCGGCCATTGACTTGAATTAAATTCACCTTGGGAAGCTGAAAACATCAGCTTATTTAATTGCTACCGTCCATCCCTTGCAGGCACCCCAAACGTCAGTCCCTTTTCCAGCCGCTCAATAAATAGCCTTCATGCATGCTAGACAAGGCATTTACTGCCTTTCATCCATGTTTTTCCGTCCAATTAAGTGGCTGCTGTCCAAGCAAATGAAAAGTCAGCAAACATGTATTTAATGTCGTCCATTAAGCTCTCCAACATGAAATAAATGATGTTCCAAGCCTTAATTGCCGTCCATAATAGATGCACCTGCAGCAAATTTAAATCAACTTATTAGTTCATTAAATCAGCAATTAAAGGGAGCAACTAGACACCATTAATTCGACACAATAAAAGTCATATAGACATCTTAAATTCAGCACACTAAAGGACACATTAAATACATGTTTCAACTATGACATTTTAATCATATGAAATAAATCTAACATATTTATTATGATACTAATTATTTGGACATATTAATTTGCTGTAGGAAAAATTGATAAATAAAAGTCTTAATTTATTTAAAGCATTAAATTAGAGAATCAGCTTAAAGAGCTGGAACGAGCTCAAGTGAACTCGAATTGAAACTCAAACGGACTAATCCGGCTCAAGTTGAAAATGCAATAAAGTGCATATCAACTTCACGATATTTGGAACATGCGACTCGAGCTCCTTTAATTTGAAATTTATCGGTGCCCCGGGCGAGCCCGTATCACACGTTCCGGAAGAACTCCATACGGCCATTCGGCCTTAGTCATTTGGCCACTCGGCCTCAGTTAAATAATTAGCTGAAATTAATTAAACAAATTTGGACAACTTAAATAAGTGTTATAATTATTTGATGCAATTAAATAAGATTAAATAAGTCAGAGTCTTTGCATAATTAATATTTATCTTTAATATGTCTTAGATATTACATAATTAATGAATATTAGTTAATATGTCTAGTTTAGGATCTAATTAAAAGATTCTGCATATTAAATGTGTCCAGCCAAATTTTGGACAACTTAAGGCCCTATTTATTACATGTTATGTAGCTTAAAACATGTCTTAAATATGTGTTTTGTTGCTGGAAAAACTAATGGCCGAAATTAATTATTTGTAGGTGCTTTTGGGACATGTTTAATGCATGTGCGGTAGAATTAATGAAGCAGCATTAAGGCTTTGTTGGAGCATGCGTGGGAATTAATGTGCTGTTGGAGTAAGCTTCCCAACGTGTCTTTTGGACTCCTCCAAACGTCCATTAAACAAGGACAACCAGCTGCATGCATGAAACGTTATTAAATGCTATGTTGGGCGCATCGTGAAAGTAAAAAGGCATCATTAATGTGCTGGTTTGTGTCTCCATGCGTGGGAGTTAATTAGCTGCTGGTTTAAGCTTCCCAATGTGTCTTTTTATGTCTCCCACACGTCCATTAAGATGGAAAATTCAGCAGCATGCAAAAACACCCTTTAATGAGGTGTTGGAGTTGGTTTGGACGGCATTAAATGGGCTGGCATGCATGGATTTGGACGGCATTAAATGGGCTGGCATGCATGGATTTGGACGGCATATTCAATGGCTGTTTGTTCCATTTTCCTAGGCTATTTTTCGTAAAAGACAAAGGCTTAATGAGCTTGTTGGCCTCGTGAAAGCAAAGGGCATCATTTAATGGGCTGTTTCCTCTCTTCAAAACGTGATTAATATGCTGATTGTTGTCTCCATACGTGGGAAGCAATTAAAAGATGGTATGGGATTTTGGGAGGGATTTTACATGTCCCAATACAGCCTTGAACAAAGACATAGCCATTCGGCTTCCCAAGGCATGCCATGCACATCCCTAGGTCGAATATTAAGGGCCATTCAACCCCTTTGCTCCTACAATGAATTCGGCTGCACCAAGCTACTTCTAGAAGATGATTTTTTAGATTCATGAATGAATATGGACAGCAACTAAGGGGCTGAAAATTCTAGACTTATCTAGGACATTAAAGGGCCGAATTTACTTAGAAATTAAGCTAATTTTTGTGTCTTTTGGGTTGGTTTCTTATGGACTATAAATATCCAAACAATGCCATTTGTAAAAAAACTTTTGATGAAATACATACCATTATTCTGTCGAATTTGTGAGAGCACTTCTCTACTTTCATTTTAGGATCTGTTGGCTTATCTAGCGAGCTAGTGGCATCAACCCGTCCTTGTTATTATCCCGATACTGAGGTTCCTATCGTATTTCAATAGTGGGTCGAGGTCCGTTTTATCCAAAACTCAAACCTTAGGAAACGTATAAGTATCCCGGGTCGATACCTTTCGGTATTGGTTCATACTTGTTTCTTAAGCCAAAAAAACTGAAACCTCCCTTTCTAAAAATTGAACCCTGCACATTCCTCGAATCATTATCCGAGTTACTATCCTGACCTAACTTACAACATTAACTCTTCCATATTAAACTCGAGCCATTCCTAAACTGAGCCCTTTCCCGAATACCTTTTCTAAACCTGAGCTAATCTCAAACCACTCGTACTTTACATTAACCAAACTTCCTACCCTCTTCTCTAAAATTATACTTCTTCTATTTCTCGACTATTATTCTTCTTCTATCTTCAATTTCCATATTTCTCGATTACGATCGGGCAACCAAGTATACATCCCGTTTTCCTCTCGAGATTGGGACTATATCATCTAGTATCAGAGCTGGTTAAACCGAGAATTACGAAGTCTGACGACTAATCTGAAGCTGTTAATCGAAGATCCAAAGTAAGTTTAAAAAAATCGTATATATAAAAAAAATTTGTGAATTTAAAAAAAAAATTCGTGAATTTAAAAAAAATTGTATTATAAAAAAAATTCGTTTAAAAGTTTGATAACTCTTCTTCTTCTGTAATCTTCTTCTCTTTCTCTCGACCCAATTCTGTTCACCCTGTTCTAACCTACCCGACATTTTTTTTTCTTTGGCCTACCCTAATACCCAACTCGTTACGACCCTTGATACCCATTTGTGACCGACCCCCTAAGCCCTAATAGGCCTTGGCGAATCTAAACAACAAAATCATGAGAAAGTGTAGAGGTAAAAGGCATGAGAGTGTGAGATCATTTGAGGGGAGGTAAAAGCCGAACTAAGAGTGATAAACACGAGTGTGAGTGTCATTAAACTTCTTTCTTTCCGAGTGAACTGAGAGGATTTGTTTGTGAGGATTTAAATTTACTACAATGTCACAAGATTCCGGACGAAAAGCGGAGGAACAACAAGTAAGACAACCGGTTTGAAATGTTCCTGACTTGCAAATGCATGCCCTCTTGCGAGAAATGGAAAGACTACTTGAACGGAGGCTTAACCCTCTTGAAGATCGAGTCTATCAAGTGGAAGCCCAAAGACCACGAGAAGTCGCCAGACAAAGGCGTGGACGGCCTAATCAACGACGTGAGCAACAACGGGAAGTTGATGAAGACATTAATGAGTTCAGTGAGGGCAAAAGTGATCATGAATCCAACATCAGTGTTGGAAGGAGAGATCCCCAAAACCACGGCCAAAGAGATCGGAGACGGGAAGATGACGATCTTAAAAATATTAAGTTAACCATTTCCCCTTTTCACGGAAAGTCAGATCCTGAAGCCTATCTAGAATGGGAAAAGAAGATCAAACTTGTGTTCGATTGCCACAACTACTCCGAAACAAATTAGTCGCTATAGAGTTTTCTGACTACACCATGATCTGGTGGGATCAGTTGACTACGAGTCGAAGGCGCAATGGCGAACGGCCAATCACTACATGGGCCGAGATGAAAGTGGCCATGAGACGACATTTTATCCCTTCATACTATCATCGGGAGTTACATCAAAAACTCCAACATCTTTCTCAAGGGGCGAGAAGAGTCGAAGATTATTATAAAGAAATGGAGGTTGCGATGATCCGAGCCGACATCCAAGAGGAACGAGAAGCTACCATGGCTCATTTCTTAGCCGGGCTCAACCAAGAGATAGCAAATATTGTGGAATTACAACATTATGTCGAGATGGAGGATATGGTCCACATGGCCATCAAAGTAGAAAAATAGTTGAAGCAAAAAGGAGCATCCCGAAGTTACTCCAACGCTAAACCCTCGAAGTGGGGCCAAAATACAAGTAAGGGGTTCCCTGCGAACAAGCTGAAAGATTCCACTTTCACCCCTAAGATGAACAAGCCTATGGCCGAAACCAGCAAAGGCAAGGCTTCAGACAGTTCTAACACTAGATCGAGGGACATCAAATGCTTCAAATGCCTTGGCCGAGGACACATCGCAAGTCAATGCCCGAATAGACGAACTATGGTGATGCGGGCTGACGGTGAGATTGAAACAGAAGACGAGGAAGAGTGTGAGTCTGGATCCAACACTAAAGCTGATGAGGACATAGAATAACCTGTTGAAGGTGAATTGCTCATCGTGAAGTGAAGCCTCAGTCTTCAAAGCATGGGAAACGAGGAGTAACGAGAAAATATCTTCCATTCGAGATGCCAGGTACAAGGCAAGGTTTGTAGCCTTATCATCGACGGAGGGAGTTGCACGAACGTAGCAAGTACCCTCATGGTGGAAAAGCTAGGATTAACAACGACAAAGCATCTGACTCCGTATAAGCTTCAGTAGCTTAACGACGGTGGAGAACTTAGAGTTACTAAGCAAGTCTTAGTATCCTTCAAAGATCGAAAAATACTCCGATGAAGTGCTATGCGACGTAGTGCCAATGCATGCGGGCCACTTACTCTTGGGACGTCCATGGCAATATGACCGCCGAGTGATGCACGATGGCTACACTAATCGGTATTCCTTCAAGCATCTCAGAAGGAATGTGAAACTTGCCCCCTTAATGCCTAAACAAGTCTTTGATGATCAGAAAAAGCTTTGAATTTCCATTGATCAATTAAAAGAAAAAGAAAAGAATACAAAAGAGAAAGTTAAGAAAAATGAGCGAGAGAAAAATACGAGTGCAAAAACAAATGAGAGAAAACAAAAGAAAGAAAAAGATGAAGATGAAAAAGAGAGCAGAAAAATGAGTGTTCTAGCAAAAGCGAGTGATATAAGAAAGGCTTTAAGTTTGAGGCATCCTATGTACTTGCTTCTGTACAAAGAAGCGTTTTTGAACACTAACGATTTATCCGATAATCTTCCTTCTTACATGTCTTTGTCTTTGATTCAAGAATTTGAAGACATCTTTCGGAGGAGATCCCAAGTGGTTTGCCGCCCATTCGAGGCATTGAGCACCAGATCGACTTGGTGCACGGAGTCGCTTCTACCCAATCGACTTGCGTCTGAGCAATCCTGAGGAAATAAAAGAGCTCCAAAAGCAAATCACTGAATTGCTCAAAAAAGGTTATATTTGAGAGAGCCTTAGTCCATGTACGGTACCGGTATTACTTGTGCCTAAGAAAGATGGCTCATGGCGCATGTGTGTCGATTTGTCACACCATCAACAAGATTATCTTGTTAAGTATCGACACACGATACCACGACTCGATGATATGCTTGACGAGTTAAGTGGAGCTAGAATCTTCACAAAGATCGACCTCAAAAGTGGATATCACCAAATACGGATGCACGAGGGCGATGAGTGGAAAACAGCTTTCAAAACGAAGCTAGGTTTGTACGAATGGTTGGTAATGCCATTCGGGCTTACAAACACTCCAAGTACTTTTATGCGTCTTATGAATCATGTTTTACGAGCTTTCATTGGAAAATCATGTGTTGTTTATTTTGACGATATCTTAGTGTACAGTAAATCTTTGGAGGAACATGTCCAACATCTACGAGCGATCTTAGAAACATTACGGAAAGAGGTATTGTACGCTAATCTCAAGAAATGTTCTTTTTGCACTGACAAGGTTGTTTTCTTAGGATACGTCGTAATTGCAAATGGCTTGGAGGTAAACCAAGAGAAGGTTCGAGCAATCCAAGAATGGCCTCGTCCTACGATGATTAGCCAAGTATGAAGCTTTCATGGGTTGGCTAGTTTCTACCGCCGATTTGTGCCCAATTTCAGCACGATAGCTGCTCCTTTGACGAGCGTAATCAAGAAGAATTCGACATTTCATTGGTCTGACGAGCAAGAACGGTCTTTTAATGCCATTAAAGAATGTCTTGTTAAAGCCCCATTGTTATCCCTTCCTGACTTTACTAAAACTTTTGAGATTGAGTGTGATGCATCGGTGTGTAGGGATCGGGCTGCGTGCTAACTCGTAATGGAAGACCGGTGGCATACTTTAGCGAGAAACTGAGTGAAGCTCCACTTAATTACCCCGTGTATGACAAGGAGATGTACGCTCTCATAAAATCACTTGAAACGTGGCAACATTACTTGAGACTGAAAGAGTTCGTTATTCATTCGGATCACAAAGCGCTCAAGTACATCAAAGGTCAACATAAGCTAAACAAACGGCATGCGAAATGGATCGAGTATTTAGAATAGTTTCTGTATGTAATCAAGTATAAGAAAGGTAAGGAAAATGTAGTAGCGGATGCGTTATCACAAAGGTATACTCTAATGACTTTTCTTGATTCTAAATTACTTGGTTTCCATCATATAAAAGATTTGTATGTTGATGATGTTGACTTTGGGGACATATATAATGCTTGCAAAAACTGTGCCTTTGATAAGTTTTATAGGTACGAAGGATTTCTCTACAAAGAGAATAAACTATGCATACTGAACGGCTCTATTCGAGAGTTGCTCGTAATAGAAGCGCATAGTGGTGGCCTTATAGGTCACTTCGAACGAGACAAAACGATGTCAACTCTACAAGAACACTTCTTTTGGCCGGGGATGCGAAAGGATGTAGAACAAATATGCGAGCGATGTATAGCCTGCAAACGAGCAAAGTCGCGAGTTCAACCTCATGGTTTATATACGCCCCTTCCTATTCCGGACACTCCTTGGACCGACGTCTCCATGGACTTTATCCTTGGCTTACCAAGATCTAAAACAGGGAAGGACTCGATTTTCATTATAGTTGATCGATTTTCCAAAATGTCCCATTTTATTCCTTGTTCTAAGACCGATGATGCTGTGCATATTGCAAACTTGTTTTTTAGGGAAATCTTACGTCTACATGGAGTTCCAAGGACGATCATATCCGATCGAGACGTCAAGTTCCTAAGTCATTTTTGGCGAACTCTGTGGGGAAAACTAGGAACAAAATTGATGTTTTCAACCACTTGTCATCCTCAAACGGATGGGCAAACCGAGGTGGTGAACTGAGTCCTATCGACTCTACTTCGAGCAATAGTGCGGAAGAATCTCAAAACATGGGAGGACTGCCTGCCTTACGTCGAATTTGTATACAACAGAGCTGTTCATTCCGCGACTAAATTTTCCCCCTTCGAGACTGTCTACGGGTTTAATCCTCTAACTCCTCCTGATTTATTACCATTGCCTTTTGACAAATTTGTCCATTCTTATGCTAGGAAAAAGGCAAACTATGTCAATGAGCTGCATCAAAAGGTGCGTGAGAATATCGAGGCAAAAACTGAGCAATACACTCAGTGAGCCAACAAAGGACGGAAGCAAATTGTGTTTGAACCCGGAGACTGGGTCTGGGTGCATATGAGAAAGGAATGGTTTCCAGCTCGTCGATGAAATAAATTATCACCGAGAGGAGACGGACCTTTCCAAGTCCTCGAGCAAATTAATGAGAACTCATATAAACTAGATTTGCCCGGTGAGTACAACATCAGCGCCAGTTTTAATGTGGCTGATTTAACTCCGTTTGATGCAGGTCCTGACTTGAGGACAAGTCATTTTCAAGAGGGGGAGGATGATATGGGCACGCCCCATCATGAGCAGCAATCGAGCCGAGACCCGTTGGTGTTACCTCAAGAATTGATTACGAGAGCTCGTACGAAACAATTTAAAGAAGCGATCGGAGTTCTAATCCAGCAAGCATGGGATGATGCTAAGTCTAATTCGAAAGATATTTCGACTCCGTGTTGCATGATACTGTGAGCTCACATTCTGAAAGAACTCCATATGGCCGTTCGGCCTTAGTCATTTGGCCACTCGGCCTTAGTTAAATAATTAGCTGAAATTAATTAAACAAATTTGGACAACTTAAATAAGTGTTATAATTATTTGATGCAATTAAATAAGATTAAATAAGTCAGAGTCTTTGCATAATTAATATTTATCTTTAATATGTCTTAGATATTACATAATTAATGAATATTAGTTAATATGTCTAGTTTAGGATCTAATTAAAAGATTCTTCATATTAAATGTGTCCAGCCGAATTTTGGACAACTTAAGGCCCTATTTATTACATGTTATGTAGCTTAAAACATGTCTTAAATATGTGTTTTGTTGCTGGAAAAACTAATGGCCGAAATTAATTATTTGTAGGTGCTTTTGGGACATGTTTAATGCATGTGCGGTAGAATTAATGAAGCAGCATTAAGGCTTTGTTGGAGCATGCGTAGGAATTAATGTGCTGTTGGAGTAAGCTTCCCAACGTGTCTTTTGGACTCCTCCAAACGTCCATTAAACAAGGACAACCAGCTGCATGCATGAAATGTTATTAAATGCTATGTTGGACGCATCGTGAAAGTAAAAAGGCATCACTAATGTGCTGGTTTGTGTCTCCATGCATGGGAGTTAATTAGCTGCTGGTTTAAGCTTCCCAATGTGTCTTTTTATGTCTCCCACACGTCCATTAAGATGGACAATTCAGCAGCATGCAAAAACACCCTTTAATGAGGTGTTGGTGTTGGTTTGGACGGTATTAAATGGGCTGGCATGCATGGATTTGGACGGCACATTCAATGGCTGTTTGTTCCATTTTCCTAGGCTATTTTTCGTAAAAGACAAAGGCTTAATGAGCTTGTTGGCCTCATGAAAGCAAAGGGCGTCATTTAATGGGCTGTTTCCTCTCTTCAAAACGTGATTAATATGCTGATTGTTGTCTCCATACGTGGGAAGCAATTAAAAGATGGTATGGGATTTTTGGAGGGCTTTTACATGTCCCAATACAGCCTTGAACAAAGACATAGCCATTCGGCTTCCCAAGGCATGCCATGCACGTCCCTAGGCCGAATATTAAGGGCCATTCAACCCCTTTGCTCCTACAATGAATTCGGCTGCACCAAGCTACTTCTAGAAGATGATTTTTGAGATTCATGAATGAATATGGACAGCAACTAAGGGGCTGAAAATTCTAGAATTATCTAGGACATTAAAGGGCCGAATTTACTTAGAAATTAAGCTAATTTTTGTGTCTTTTGGGTTGGTTTCTTATGGACTATAAATATCCAAACAATGCCATTTGTAAAAAAACTTTTGATGAAATACATACCGTTATTCTGTCGAATTTGTGAGAGCACTTCTCTACTTTCATTTTAGGATCCGTTGGCTTATCTAACGAGCTAGTGGCGTCAGCCCGTCCTTGTTCTTATCCCGATATCGAGGTTCCTATCATATTTTGATAGTGGGTCGAGGTCCGTTTTATCCAAAACCTGAAACTTAGGAAACGTATAAGTATCCCGGGTCGATACCTTTCGGTATTGGTTCATACTTGTTTCTTAAGCCAAAAAAAATTGAAACCTCCCTTTCTAAAAACTGAACCCCGCACATTCCTCGAATCATTATCTGAGTTACTATCCCAACCTAACTTACAACATTAACTCTTCCATATCAAACCCGAGCCATTCCTAAATCGAGCCCTTTCCCGAATACCTTTTCTAAACCTGAGCTAATCCCTAACCACTCGTACTTTACATTAACCAAACTTCCTACCCTCTTCTCTGAAATTATACTTCTTTTATTTCTCAACTATTATTATTCTTCTATCTTCAATATCTGTATTTCTCGATTACGATCGGGCAACCAAGTATACATCCTGTTTTCCTCTCGAGACCGGGACTGTATCAACCCACTTGTGATTGAAGGTAAGAAAGGTAAGAATTCCATGTTTATCGAATCATGGTTGTCCGATTTAAAAATTGCTCATAAAGATTTTGATGGGTCAATTTCTGATATGCCACCATCATTTGATTTGATTAGTCCATATTCATCTCTTGATGACCCTACTTCGAAAAGTGCCGTGAAAATTCTGTCTTGTGACACGTTTGATCCTTCCATTGGAATGGCTCACCCTAATCGAATTTTAGATGTGTTTGATAAAAACTTTGCACATACAAATTTTGGTTATATAAAATCTTTGGACTCATGTGTTAAATATGTCTGTTTAAACATGCCTGTTCATTTGGTTTGTGATAGATTTGAATCTTTGAATAGTTATATGTTCACCATGTCTTTGTTTGACATACATGATAAAAGGCTTTCGCATGCAATGTTCAAACCATTTGATTTTGGACTTCAAGATAAAAATTTGAATTTTTATATGAGATTCCCATATCTTGATCTACTTGGTTTTGTCAACTCTGCATGCTTGCTTGATCGAGTGGAATTTAAGTCCTGTAGTGAGTCGATTACATCATTTTCTAACATGTTGTGGACATTGGAAATTATTCAAAATATGTTGCATGTTGGAACGAATGATCAAGTTCGTGTGTTCAAACCTGGTATTTGTTACTTTGATTCATTTTATAGAAACTTCAAGCAACTTGCTTGTTGTGCATCTTATTTAAGTTTGTTTGATATTCGTACTTTAATTAAGGCAATAAAACTTAATGGCTTTGGTTGTGTTTTATTCCTTAATCATATTGTTTGGCCACATATGAAATATTTGTTTCATTTTGAAAAGGTAAGGCTAACATATGGACTTGAATTGAATTTCGAATATGATCTATCTTTCCCTTTTAAGTCCATCAATTCTATTAATACTAACCAATCTTGTTTTTATGAATTCCACACTTCGAGGAACATGAGATGTCATGGTGTCTCATCACCCATCCAAGTTGTTCGAGATAAAAGGTCTGTATTACATTACATTTCCGAGGAGAGAAGATTTGTCTTGATTGACAAAGGTAAAACCAATCATAAATTTTTTTCACTTCAAGATCATCAAGGTAAAGTCTTTGAAAATTTTCAAATACCTTTGCTTCGTTCAAATGAAGATGAAAATTTTGTTGATTGGAAGTTTTGGAAATTCTTTGAATCATGATGTGTTTGATGGTAGTTTTTGGCCTAGTATTGATTTGTTTGTGTTGGATTGTGACAATGGACATAATGTTATCACAAATCATGATAATAAGCAAATGATTGAAAGATTGATCCAGTCCACCTCGGGAAGAGTTAAAATGTATGCGAGTGCCCAATTGTCTACGAGGAGTAATTCAAGCCTTCAAAAAATAATCGAGAAATATGGAAGAGTTTGCAGAAGCTACAAATGAATTGGTTTAGAAAATGGGTTAAGTTAGGAATGGAGGTTAGAAAATAAAAGAAACGGTTTAGATGAATGAAAGGATAGGTTCGAAAATAACTATGGAAGGAATATGGTGATAAGGAAATGGTTCGGTTTGTTGGAAAGAAATAATGATGGATAAGTAGATAGGTGATAGATCGGTGGAGATGGATAAGGAACTTAAACAAAGAATCGATTCAACACTAATAAAGTGTCACCCCGGGTTCTATATTTTTTTAAGGTCGTAATATGGATGTCGGTATGGACCAAAGACCCATTACTTAGTGAAGTAAGAACCAGTGGTATAACGGTATGGAAGAACAAGTGATAGATGCCACAAGCACAGCCCGATAAGTCTATGAAACTTGCACGAAAAGTGAAGAGGAGACAAGCTCACTCGATGAACAAAAGTTCATATAATTTGATTAAAATTCAAAGATGAAAGTTCTAACCTTTACAAATGAAAATAACAACTATTTATAGGCTCTCAAATGGCTAGCCGAATGGTCACTAGAAAACCTTAATGGCTAAGCAAAAATTAAACTAGAAAATGCTAGAGAAATCTACAAGAAAATCCCTTGGTTTGCTTGACAAAGTTTGGCTGAATGTGGCCTTGTGATACAGTCTGCCTCGGGAAGAGTCAAAATGTATGCGAATTGCCCAATCGTCTACGAGGAGTAAATCAAGCCTTCGAGAATTAATAGTAAAATATGGATGTAAATAGATTAAAGTTGCGGAAGCTATCAAAGGAATGATAATTGAGAAAGTTAGGAATGGAGGTTAGAAAATAAAAGAAATGGTTTAGATGAATGAAAGGATAGGTTCAAAAATAACTATGGAAGGAATATGGTGATAAGGAAATGGTTCGATTTGTTGGAAAGAAATAATGATGGATAAGTAGATAGGTGATAGATCGGTGGAGATGGATAAGGAACTTAAACAAAGAATCGATTCAACACTAATGAAGTGTCACTCCGGGTTCTATATTTGTTTAAGGTGGTAATATGGATGTCGGTATGGACCAAAGACCCGTTACTTAGTGAAGTAAGAACCAGTGGTATAACGGTATGGAAGAACAAGTGATAGATGCCACAAGCACAGCCCGATAAGTCTATGAAACTTGCATGAAAAGTGAAGAGGAGACAAGCTCACTCGATGAACAAAAGTTCATATAATTTGATTAAAATTCAAAGATGAAAGTTCTAACCTTTACAAATGAAAATAACAACTATTTATAGGCTCTCAAATGGCTAGACGAATGGTCACTAGAAAACCTTAATGGCTAAGCAAAAATTAAACTAGAAAATGCTAGAGAAATCTAGAAGAAAATCCCTTGGTTTGCTTGACAAAGTTAATTTGAATGTGGCCTTGATGTGCTTGCAAATTCGGCCAAGTGAACTTTAATTGAGGTGCATTGAAAATCTGATTGGTCTTGCTTCTAGAATAAAGAAATTCGGCTGAATGTTGTTTGGAAATGTCTACATTCGGTCATGGTCTTTTAATGGGGTTTACGTGTTGCCTTGGAGAAGAGGAATAGCCATCCTTGAAGGGGTGTATCCATTGGCCGAATATGAGCAGCAATTAAGCTCAAAAGTTGCCGAAATAAATGATAAAGCTGATGTCTCTTGCACTCCACGAATTGGCCCCCTTGGGAAACTTCAACAATGACTACTTTTATGTTATCAAGATGCACCAGGCCGATTTTAATAACTTTGTCCTTTTATGTTTACGAAAAGGCACCAGCATGTCCAACAAAAACATTAAATTCGGCTAAAAAGAAAAATGCTGCACATGAATGCATTAATTTCATCCATTCATGTCCCAAGACAGCATCTTAAATGTCATCCCAACCAAGCACCCAGCATGTTCTTAAATGTTGCTCTCTTTTTTTATTCACGAAGCAAGCTCCTTAACTCCCTTTTGTAGTTCAAAACCATGCATGTTCCAACATGTCAATTAATGATGCTGTCGTCCATTAATGTATGCACCAACACTTCATTAATTGTTGTTCCATGCATGAAGAAGCAACTCCCAACAGCTCATTTATCACGTCTAGGAAATGAAACAGCACATAAATGCCTTGAATGTGTTCCACGCATGCACAAACATGGCAATGAATATGTCTCATGCATGCTCAGATCATTTAATACCGTCTAAACCAACTCCAACATCTCATTAAAGGATGTCTTGCATGCTGCTGGTTGTCCATCTTTAATGGATGTTTGGGAAAAAGGAAAAAGCATGTTGGGGAGCACAAGCGTCGACTCTTAATGTCCCATGCGTGCCCCAATGCTTCCTTAAATGAAGCTGCCGCCCATGCTTTAAATGATGTCCCCAAAAAGCACCTGCACATAAAGAATTCGCCCATTAGTGTCCAGCAATTTAAAACAACTTTTAAACATGTTTTTAGGCTGGACAAATTAAATAAAGGGTGGTCAATGCCTTCATTAATTTCGGCTGGTAGTTTTAGACAACTTAAATGCAACATTAGGACACTTTAAATGCAGATTTCGGCCAAATAAATGAAGTAGCAGCCAACTATTAAATTGGTCCTAATCTAGACATATTAAAGTTGACTATTAATTATGCACTAATTAAGACTTATTTAAACAAATTAATCCAAACACTAAAATAATTATTTAGACTTATTTAATTTGCTGTAGGAAAATAAATAATTAAAAGAAGCAATTTATTTAAATTAACTAATCAGCTCAACGGTGGAGCGAAACTCAGTGAGCTCAAATTAAACCCAAATGGACTAATCTGGCTCAATTTGGAAATGCACCAAAGTGCAAATCAGCTTCTCGGCACTTGGCACTTTGGCGTCGAGCTTCGTTGACTTAAAAATTGGTGGTGCCCCGGGCGTGCCCGTATCAAAGATGTTGGCCATGGAACACTTTATGTGTACAATCACATGAATTTCTGTTTTTGAATAAACATATTGAAAAGTTTTGGATATGGAATAGTATGCTTAACTTTTTGCAAATTTTCATGACTAAGTATCCTTTTATCCAATTGAATCCACATGTTTGCATTGATGGAGTAATGAAACTTTTCAATAAATTGAAGTATGTTTGCTTTGCCCAATTGAGATTATTGCCATATGATCTTTGGACTACATTCTATAAGAGCTATTTGGATTTGAATACTTTGCACTTGTCATTTTCAAAATTGATAAGTCATTTTGGCAAAATAAAATCAGTTTTTTGCTTAGCATTTGGTTTATCTTTAGGTTTTTGTTGTCTTAACCCACTTTATTACTTATCTATGATGGTGATGTGCTTTCTTGTCCATTGATAAATCATTTCGAGGATTGTGTGATATCTTCTATTCCGTTCGATCGAGGAAAGCTGAGCGAGAGGAAATATTTTCCAATAGAGGAACAACCCGACTTGAGGACAAGTTGCCTAAAGAGAGGGGAATGATGCGAGCATGCCCGCGAACTTCTTTGGAGAAGTATTTCGAGTCGAGCATTGCATTGTTGGCAAGCTGATCCCAGCTCGTTTCCAGCTCCACGAGCTTTGTCCAGTTCAAATTCAGCTCATTTGAGCTTGAATCAACTCAATACTTTAGTCCTTAATTATGTCTTGTTTAATTAAATGCATCTTTAGTTAATGTCATGCATTATTGATCTACATATTTTAATTATGACATGCATTATGTGTTCTGCATTTAATTAAGTCATGCATTAAGTAACTCATTTATTTATTTAGTTTGCATTTTAAATAATTGCATTTAAGCATCTTAGTTAATAAATGAGTTGCAGGTCATTAATTCAACTCAACTTAGTTTAATTAATTGAGTTCTTTTAATGAATTAAATTTTATTGTTGCTTCATTAATTAATCTAGTTCCTAGGATTATTTATTGATGCATGAGTTAAGTTTTATTTAATGATGTATCTTTAATTAACTAGTTGCTGGAGTAATTGATGCATAGTTTATTTACCTAAGTTAAGTATTAATGTGTGTTATGTTTAATAAGTGACTACATGTGTTTAATAAGCTCATTTTAATGTATTTATTGCAGGAGTCTTTTCAAGTCATAACCATTACATTACAAGGGCTGTTACACATTAAATAAAGTGACTTTTTAAGTCATTTGTGGTTACAAATGAAGTGGCTGTTACAAGGGATGTTTTATACATCATTCAAAGGAGGTTTAAGGAGCATTTAATCATCCAAATTAATTTTGGCAGCAACCTTTCCACTACCAGCCGTTTTTGCCATTTCAAGGGTTATTTCAAGCATTCAAACATCATTAAGAAGTTGATTAAGTAGATGGTGTCCATTCGGTTGACCAAGGGCTAACTCAAGAGTCATTTTTCAAGCACTTAAAGTCATTCATTCAGTTGAATTAAAGACAATTCAAGGATGGAATTATTTGGCTCAAGAATGTGAAAAGACTTGAGTTAAATTTTAGCTTTTAATTGGCACATTAAGTTGAATGTTTGTGACCATTCAGCTAGCCTAATTTAGCATTATAAATAGGTGAAATCAGCCTTTGTAAAAGAGCTTTTGATCTTTTTGCTTAGTTTGAAAAAATTATTAAACTTATATGAAATTTGTGAGATTGTTTTCTCTCATAATTCATTGAAGACTAGTTGGCTTATCTAGTCTCTAGTGGCGTCAACCTGATTTCTTCTATCCGAACTTCTCACTATTATATAGTGTGGCGTTCACCTTCATACCAAGGTTCCTACTTTTCTAAGTAGTAGGTCGAGGTTTCACTACTCCCATCTTCCACCTTGAAAGCCTATAAGTATTCGGGTCAATACTTTTTAGTATTGGTTCTTACTTGTTTTTGAGTTGTTTTATTCCATATCCATCATCTACCAAACTTTCTTTCTTTCTTTCCTTTCCCTTCACTATAGTCGAATCCTCCTTTTACTTATCATCCATTATTGTTAATTCCCTTCCATACCAATCTCCATCTTCATACTTTAACCAAACCTATATAAAATTCATATCCTTCGACCTATCTTTGAAACCCCTTTTCAATAGCTTTCGCACCATTTTACCCAAAAGTACCACCTTCAAACTTGTCGAACGAAACCTTCTCATAAACGATTGGGCAACTTCACATATGACTCAACTCACCCCGAGGCGGATCGTATCAGCGTAGAATGGTGGAATCTAAATTTGACAAATTGCATGAACGATTGGACCGAGTGGAGGAAAGAGCCCGATGAAAGCAAATTTCACCCAGTCAAGGGACAGAGATAAGATCATCATGAAAGCACACATCCAATGACCATTTGGGAAGAGATCTATATCGTGGTTCTTATTCATCGAGGAATTCAAGATGAAATAAAACAAGTTTCGAGTTTAAAGCCTATCAAGATGACGAACGAGAAAACACAAGTCATTCTTCGTATTCATCAAAGTATTCATCCACAGAGGAGTCCTTACGAAGAAGTGAACGTGATTCCTATGTAAATCCTTCCATTCAAACCCGAGAGAAATCATCTCATTATGATTCTTTCATTTTACCTTCATCTTGTAACGAAAGGAAGTGAGAAAAAGAAATAAAAAGAAAACAGAAACAAGAGAAGTTGATGCGAGAGAATGAGTGGATCTTAAACGAAATCGAGAAAAGAAAAAGAGAAGTGAAAGAAAAAGAAATCAAAAAAGAAAAAGAGAATGAAAGAAAGAAAAATGAGATTGAGAATCGTGAGCAAGGAACAAAAATTGAACATGAAAGTGAGATAAAAAGTGAGAATGAGTCTTCAAAAGAGACGATAGAAAAAGAGAGAGAGTTTGAAAATGAAACGAGTGAAAAAGAAGAAAGTGAGCAAGAAAGAGCAAGGAGTGTTTTTACTAACCATCCTGTGAGTTCTCCTTGTATTGTTTCTTCTTTTCAGGTTTCTCGAAATCCCATTGATAAATTTCAACTTCACTATCTTTCCGATGAGAGGCGGTTCAAGTTGATCGAGAAAGGTAAGAACATAGATGACCCTAGTCCACCGGCGCTTAAAGGTAAGCAAGGTGAGGGTTCTATGACGTTTAAGTCTCCACCATCCCACTTGAATGTTTGTGATAATATAGTTGATATGGTTACATTCTTTGTTTAATGTTGATGCGTTCGTTTTAAAAGATAGCAAGACGAGTTTCTCTAACAAAAATTACCGCGTTAACAAGTGTGTTGGTGAAGTAAGTATAAATCAACACAAATAATTTTCAAACTTGTGTGTTAAAAAGTTGCCATGTAAAACTCATAGTCCGATTGTTTGTGATGATGGTGAGACGTTTCTACTCTGTTGTGTAAATTTCACGTGTTTGTGTAAGTTTGATCGAATGAAACTTGAGATATATGGTTGTTTGAATGTTGGTATGTTCACATTTTCTTTGCTTAACACATTTGGTAAAAGGTTTTCGTGTAAGATGATTAATCTATCCGATTGTGTTGTTCTTGAGACATCTTTAAATTCTTGTCTGCGAAATACTCATGTCTTTACATGTCGGTTCAAAGAGAATAAAGAAGTTTGATTACTTGAGCTTGTTTTTGCCTACATCCTCTTTACTTGGCATGTGTGAATTCTTGATGAAAAAGGAATTCTTGCTACATTTTTGAAAGAATGATCAAAATCACGTGTTTAATCCTGGAGTTTGTTATTATGAATCGTCCATAAGAGAAAGCAAGCATCGTAAATTTTGTTTGAATGAATGTGTAAACAAATTTTGCTTGTATGATTGATCTGATCCACCTCGGGAGAGTCGAAATGTATCGAATTGCCCAATCGTCTCTGAGGAGGTGATAAGCCTTTCGGGAAATAATAGGAAGATACGGAGGAGTTTGTGGAAGCTTAAGTGAATTAGTTTAGAAGATGGCTTAAGTTAGGAATGGAGGTGTTTAAGTGTGGGAATGATTCGGATAAGGAGAAGGATAGGTTCAATTTTTAGAAAGGAAGATGGATAAGGGATAGGTGATATTTTGATAGTTTGGTGGAAATGGAGAATAGGACTTAAACAAGAAACGATTCAACACAAAGTGTGTCACCCCGGTCTCTATAACGTTTAAGGTGGATAGATGGATTCGAAGATGGACCAAAGACCCGTTATCTATAGAGATAAAAACCTATGGTATAAGTTGATGGATGAGATCAGTTGATGCCACAAGCAAAGCATGATAAGTCAAAGATGAAACTCGTACGAAAATGAAGAGGAGATAAACTCACTCAATGAACAAAAGTCCATATAATTTGATTAAAGTTCTAAAAGTTGTTACCTTTACAAATGAAAGCAAATATTTATAGCCAACTGAAGGAGTTAGCCAAATGGTCATAGCTTAAAGGCTAAGTAAAAATTAAATTAAAATAAGCTAGAAAAATCTAGAACAAAGTCTCTTAGTCTCTTGGCAAATTTCAGCTGAATGTGGCCTTGATGTGCTTGCAAATTCGTTTGGATGTATATGGCATCAATGGCACTCCAATGGATGGGTTTCTAGAAGATTAATGGTCCCGAAAATTCGTCCAAGTCCATGTGCAGCCTTTGGGAATGTTAATGGGCAGCTTTCTAGAAGGGAAAATGAATTTTAAGTCACTTGAAGATGCATGCAGCAGCTAGGTACGTTCCATGCAATAATTGAGCTATTAATTTGGTCTCTTTTGGCTGAAAAGTGTCCAGCAATAAGGGAGAACGTGAGTAGCCCTCTTGGATATGTAAATTCAGCCATTTGGGACATTTTGAAGACATCTTAATGAAGAAGAAAGTGGCCAAACGAATTTGGACAGCAAAGGAGCTGAAAAGGCTTGTCTAGGTTCGGCCAACATTGGGGATGAGTTGCACCTTTTGTTTGAAGAATTTCCAGCATTTAAACATGTCTTTGAATGGCTTGAAGTGTTTAATTCAGCCATTAAAACTCCCTGGACGTTCATGACTCCAACCATGCATGTATTTCTTCATTCGTTGAAACTGGTTGTTCATGCATCATGCATTTAACTCCTCCATGCATGTGTCTTCATGGAATTATTTTTCAACCAAATAGGCACCTTGATAATCCAAAAATCAGCAGCATTTAACCATGCTTCCAACCGTCCATGCACCCACCAAATACATGGATGTATTCGGCCAAGTACAATGCACTTAGGTGCATGTATCTCTTAATTACTTCATGTACATTCGGCTTGTACCTACAAAGGGTATGAATGCATATTAAATCAAGCCAAATGAATTGAATAACAATTAATCACGTCCAAGACACATCAATAGACACTTTGGACACATTAAACACACACTTAGCACACATACTAAATTCGGCAGCCCCTATTTTAATGAAAAAATTCTGCACTTTAATTCTTAAATTAAAACACACTTAAAAGGCTGTAATAAAATGACACAAATTAAATTAGACTTAGGCAAATTAAATTTGACACTAAATAAAATATTTAGACACTTAACTTGCTATAGAAAATTGAATAAATAAATTGTTCAATTTATTTAAAGCATTAAATTAAAAATCAATCAGCTCAATGAGCTGGAGCGAGCTCAAGTGAGCTCAAATTGAGCTCGAATGAGCTAATCTGGCTCAATTTCGAAGTGCATGAAGATGCACTTGAGCTCCATGGCACTTGGGTATTTGAATTCGAGCTCATCAGTTTGCAAAATATTAGAGGGCCTGGGCGTGCCCGTATCAATGATGCTTTATCTTTAAGTCTGAAAATGAGACATGTGAATCTTGTTGGCTTGCCAAGTCAAAATCAAATTTTTGATTTCGGAGGTTTTTCTATATTGTTGCTTAATGGATTCGAACATGTGTTGCATGGTTTTAACTTTAATGTGCTTCATGTTCTTCATAAATTAATCGCCATGAATTTTTCTAGTCAAATTGAAATGGTGAACAAAGATTTTGTCTTTGATCCCGGTGAATGTTGTTCCATATCATTGTTCAAGGGATTTGGACCATGGAATTTTAATTTCTGAGACTATAACCTTCGAATACTTTGTGAATCTAGTTTGTTTCCATCGAAGAAAAAGGTAAGACCTGTAATATCTGGAATTTAAGGGTTATGCATTTTAGCTCATATCTATGTAGCAGTGTGCTTGTGTGCTGTTTGTATGTGTTTTGGGGGCTTTGGGAACCTTGGGGTGTAGGTAGGAGCCTTAGAAAAATGTTTGACTTTAAGGCGATGGGGAGGAACTAGGAGCGTTAGGCCTTAAGGAGTTTAGTGTGGGGCTATGTGGAAGAACTCGGTTGGAAAAGTGGCAAGGGAGGCGCCACTTAGAGCTCGGAGGAAAGTAACGCCTCATGGTGTGAGAAGGGACCTAGGTTCGAGCGGCAAGGGAAGAATTTTGGAGGTTCTTTTTTTGCGTCAAAGGGAGTGAAGAGTTGGACGGCATAGGGACTCTAAATGGATGAGCATTGGACCTGGTCAAGGCCCTTGAAAATTTGGCTAAGAAGGAAGATAAGTGTTGACTCATTCAAACTCTTTTGAATGAGAGGAGAAGAAGAAGAAATAGGAGGAAAAGTGGAGAGAAAAGAGGGGATGAGAAGAGGGTGAGAGTTGGCCGAATGTAGGACTTTGGAGGGGGGCTTATTCGGTCATGCAAGGGGGAGCTAGGTGCTGAATTTGCTTAAGGGTTAAGGTGCATTTTAGTTTTCTTTTCCTTCCTTAGACTTGTGCCGAAAGTGATAGTCAGAAAACTTTCAAAGCCCTTTCTATTTTCTTTGCTTTAGCCGAATTTGGGAAGACCATTAAGGTCACTTTCTTCATCTTTCTCTTTTTCTTCACACCGCTTTCTTCTATCTTCAAAAGTCGAAAGCACATTTTGACCATAGCCGATCACCAAGCATTAAACGTTGAAGCCGAATCCCATATCTTTTGCCATTACTCTTCATAGCCGAACGTCTCATTGCATCTCTACCCCTTTGAAACCGATTGTTCTTAAGCACTAAAAGCCGATCATCTTTCTCCTCTGAATCGACTTCTCTACTTTGGGTTTCCTCTTGTCGATTTCTTAGAAGCCAGTTGATCATTGCGTTTGGTCACTCTTTTTCGGTAAGAGATCTCTTTTGGTCTGAATCTCTCTGTATTATTCTAGCCTGTCAAAATCAGAGGCCTAATCCTATAATGATGTTATGGTCGAATCTATGCAAGGTTTTGGATTCGTAACCCTTCTTGGAAGCAAACGTTAGGAGCAGTGGAGATCTTTCGGGATTTTGATATTCAAGGTAAGCAAAGTATGACCTTAGGCCGAAGGCCACTTACTTTCGTCCATTAATGTTAGAATTGAATCTAACATAGGTTATGTAGGGATTCGACAACTTCCAAAGGCAGGTGATGGTTTTTGGGATTTAATCGAGGAAGGTAAGGGAGTTGTAGTATTTGGCCAAAGGCCATATTGTTTTTAAAGGATGGCCGATTCTAACTGTGGTGTTTTAGAAGGAGTTCGATAGAGATAAAGGAGGAGTCTCTGGGATTCAGATCTACTTCGTGGAGGAGAGAAAGGGGTAGTCCCTACCCCTAGATTTAAGAAATGCTCAGTTTCTGCGGTACGAGATTGGCCACCAGGTGTGGGCGTCGGAAAGGGATAAGCAAATCGTTGTGATCCTGCAGCGAAAGTGTCGGTGAGATCGAGAGTGTCGTTCTCAGTGTTATCAGGTGTGTAACCCCACACTAATTCCTGATAGATTAATAATAATGTTAAATATGTGTTAATAAGGTTATGAGTAATCATGGCTAAGGGTACCATTCAATGGTACAGTCCGTTCAGGTATGTTACATCTAACACTCTGTTAATAGAGTTTACAAGTATTTGAATGCATGTGAGTTTCGATATGGGCTTGGGATTAATTAGCATGATATACGTAATATTATGTATGTTGCATGAGCACGAGGTTATAATGAAAAGGGAAGTGTTCGGTGGTTTTACCATATTAATCCCGGTGACTCATGTCACAATATTATGATTCGGTGACGTTGTCACATTATCCGTGGCTATGCCACGTATTAAGTGATGGCGATTGGCTGCAGCGGCGCCTTCAAGGGTGTGTATCGGATGGAGGGTCGATTTAGAAATCCCCGCGGTGTGATTGGCGAGTGCGGGTGGTATGTAGAGGTTGGATATCTAGGTGGGTTGGGTTGCATTTTCATCTTTATATACATATGTGATTTAAATATGCTATGATATGGGCCTATGGCGAATATGATTAAGGATGGGCTTTGCCCAAAATGTTTACAATAAAGGCTTTAATCGGTTGGGAATCGGTGTTGGTTGTTGCACATTGAGTCTGTGGACTCTCACCTTAAGTGAGCTAACATTTTGCGGGTGATACCTAGTGCTATGGACCGGGTCGGCGGGGGACTATGTGGTGGCCATGCTCAGTGTTTTCGGGTTTCCGTATGGTTGAACTTTGCATTTTGTTTAGCATACTTTTCTTTCGGGATTTATTTTGGGTATTTACTTTGTAATAAGGCCACTATTTAACTGTTTTAAATTTTTCGTTTGAACTTCATGTCTATGCGACGGTAAACAATTGAGTAATCAAATATTTTCTTAAAACAACTTCAAATGTTTTATCACCTAATCAACTTGCAGTTTTCAACTTAATAAGCCTTAAAATCCGGCAATTCTTTTAATTCACGAAATATGAAGGAAACGTTTTAATGAAATACAAACTTGAATGAAAACTTGGTTTTCAACTCGTTAAAATTTCAAACTTGTTTTAATAATCACCTTATTTTACTAGAACAGGAAACGAAATTAAGTTAAGTTTTTTTGAAGGAACATGTCAGATCTGGTCGAGGCTTGTGGGCCAGGTTTGGGGTGTTTCAACTTGGTATCAGAGCCTATTTTTAAACACTCGGCCTTGGGTTTTGAACCCAACAACGTTTTCAAAAAAAAATTGAGCTAAAAATACGGTTTTTAAAAATTTCTGTTAAAATGGTCCTATGGAAGCATGGCATCCGAGTTCTCGGCCCAGGTCCACCAGGTAAGTACTGTAGTTAGTAAATTTGTTTGAATATGCTAATGTATGATGCTTTAGATAATAGGCATAGGAAACTATATTATGGACTTTAGGTATATGTGTACTTTGAGATTGTACCTAGGAAGATGGTAGTACTTAGTCTTTTAGGGCAATCGGTAGTAGTGGACAAACTCCTTGGGAAGTGCCTTTAGAAGTTCGAGGGCACGGATTTACGGTGACTTAATGGAGCTACCATTCGGGAATTTGACTTAATTTTAGGCATGGGTGGTTAGTGAAGTGCAGATGCGAATGTGGACTATGCTGCTAAGCGCTTGTCGTTGAGGACTTCTGATGACAATGAGATTGTGGTGATGGGTGAGAGGAGGAATTACCTATCGAATGTAGTGTCCGCCCTTAAGGCGGAGAGGATGGTAAGGAAGGGATGTATGGCTTTTACGATGCTTGTTAGTGCCTTGGAGGCTAAGAGAAGCAGTGGTGGAAGAGTCGGGACGGTAAAAGAGTTTGTGGATGTCTTTCGGAAGAACTTCCGGGGTTGCCTCGGATCGTGAGGTGGAATTTGGGATTGACTTGTTGCACAGTGCAGCGCCGGTATCTATCGCTCTGTCATGCGGGGATGGCACCAAAGGAGTTGGTTGAGCTAAAGGCCTAGATCCAAGAGTTACTCGATCGTGGGTTTATCCACCCCAGTATGTCTCCATGAGGAGCACGGTCCTATTCATGAAGAAGAAGGATGGAACTATGTGCATGTGCATAGATTACCGCGATTGAACAAGTTGGCGATTAAAAACAAGTACCCTTTGCCGAGGATAGAGCGACTTGTTTGATCACAAGAAAGGAAGTGCGGTATTTTCAAAGATAGATCTAAGGTCGAGGATATCATCGACTTAAGGTGAAGGAAGCAAATATCCATAAGGCGACTTTTCGGACAAGATCACGGGCATTATGAGTTCCTAGTAATGCCTTTCGGATTGACGAACGCCCCAGTGCGTTCATGGATATGATGAGCCGGGTTTTCCAACCCTACTTGGATCGATTCGTTGTTGTGTTTATAGACGACATCCTAGTGTATTCCAAGTCGAGGAAGAACATGATGAACATCTCAGGGTAGTATTGCAAGTGTTAAGGGAAAAGAAGCTATATGCCAAGTTCAGCAAGTGCGAGTGCAGTTGAAGGAAGTTGCGTTTTTAGGGCATGTGGTGTCTGCGAGAAGGGATAAGGGTGGATCCTCGGAAGATTGAGGCGATGTTGGATTGGAAACCACCTAAGTGCGTAGCGAGGTTAAGTAGTTTCTTGGGGTTAGCTTGATCTACTATAGAAGGTTTGTAGAAGGGTTCTCGTCAATATGACACCTCTGACGAAATTGTTAAGGAATGAGGTTCCTTTCAGTGGGGCGGATAAGCGGTATGAGAGCTTGAGAGGCTCAAGAAGGTATTGCGAAGCTCAGTTTTGATTCGGCTGAGCGGGGGAAAGATTTTGTGGTGTATTGTGATGCTTCTCACACAGGATTGAGATGCGTTCTAATGCAACACGGGAAGGTGGTAAGCTTATGCGTCTCGGCAATTAAGGCCACATGAGGTTAATTATCAGACGCATGACTTGGAATTAGGCTCTTGTGGTTTTGGGCTAAAAGTATGGAGGCATTATTTATATGGAGAAAGGTCGGTGATCTATATGGACCACAAGAGTCTAAAGTATTTGTTGACTCGAGAAGGAGCTAAATTTGAGGCAGCGAAGGTGGGTGGAGTTATTGAAAGACTACGATTGCTCTATAGAGTATCACCCGGGTAAGGCGAATGTAGTGGCGGATGCTCTAAGTCAGAAAGTAGTGTCGGATCTGAGGGTGATGTTTGCACATCTTAGCCTTTATGATGACGGAAGTTTGCTAGCAGAGTTACAAGTAAAGCCGACATGGTTGAGTCAGGTGAAAGAAAAGGCAGGTTGGCAAATGATGATCTGAGTACTAAGTTACGGCAAAAGTCTGAGAATGGGAATTGGAAGATTATGGTGTAAACAGCGACGGAGTGTTGTGTTTCCAAGGTAGGGTATGTATGCCAAAGGATGAGGAACTAAGACAGAGAATTCTTCGGGAATCGCATAGTAGTCCTTATGCTATGTATCTGGAGGAAGTAAGTTATCTGAGGATCTCTGGGATCGATTTTTGTGGCTTTGGTCTTAGCGAGAAGTTACAGAATTTGTAGGGAAGTGCTTAACGTGTCGGCGAGTTAAAGCCCGAACACCAAGTACCGTCGGGGTTGCTTGGTAGATAAAGATTCCGCATGATGGAAGTGGGAGAGAATTACTATGGACTTAGTGAGTGGGCTTCCCCTTACGCCTACTAAGAAGGACTCGGTATGGGTGATAGTGGGTCGGTTGACAAAGTCTACACATTTCATACCGGTCTTGGGTTGACTATTCTCTGAGAGGTTGGCAAGATTGTATGTGGCGAAATTGTGAAATGCCATGAGTGCCGATGTCGATTATTTGAGATAGGGATCTGAGGTTTAAGTCTCGGTTTTGGAAAGCATTGCATCGGGCATTGGGCACCAGATTAGACTTTATACGGCATTTCATCTGCAGACGGACGGCGATCCGGCGGGTAATTCAAGTGTTAGAAGATATGTTGAGGGTTGCGTGATAGACTTGAGAGGAAGGCTAGGAGGAGTTCTTGCCTTTAGCGGAGTTTGCGTACAACAACGGCTATCAAGCAGAAATATTCGGATGGCACCGCGTCTGAAGCCTTTGTATGGACGGAAGTGTCGCACTCCTACGTGTTGGGCGGAAATTGGGGAGCGTCATGTTTTGGGTCGGAGATTGTGGCGAGAATCGGAAGAAAAGGTTAAGGTAATTTGGGCGCAGTTGAAGGAGGCATCGACGGACAAAAAGTCGTATCACGAGATCTCAAGCGGAAAGAAATAGAGAGTTTCTTTGTGGGAGATCGGTGTTTAGAAAGTTTCACCGTGGAAGAAGGTGATGAGATTTGGGCGTAAGGGTAAGTTAAGTCCCGGTTTATAGGAACTTACTCCGGGTTTTGAAGCGGATCGGACGGTGGCGTATCGATTGGGTTGCCTTCGGAGTTGAAGCGGATGCATAATGTGTTTCACATTTCGATGTTACGTCGTTACCGATCGGATCCATCTCATGTGGTGCCCGATTGAGGAGGTGGAGTTGAGACGGACTTGTCCTATGAGGAAGAGCTAATTCGATTTTGGAGCAGGATGTGAAGGTGTTACGGAGAAAAATTAGTTCCTCTAGTCAAAGTGTTATGGCGTAACCATGGATCGGAAGAAGCTTGGGGAGCAGGAGGAAGCAATGCGGCGACAATACCCTTACTTGTTTTAGCCGGGTAATTTCATGGCAGAAATTACTTTTAAGAGGTAGAACTGTCATATCCAGGATTTAGGGTTATGCGTTTTAGCTCATATCTATGTAGCAAGTGCTTGTGTCTTTGTTTGTATGTGTTTTGGGGCTTTGAGAACCTTGGGGTGTAGGTAGGAGCCTTAGAAAAATGTTTGACTTTAAGCTGATGGGAGGAACTAGGAGCGTTAGGCCTTAAGGAGTTTAGTGTGGGGGGCTATGACACAAGAACTCGGTTAGTAAAGTGGCAAGGAGGCGCCACTTAGAGCTGAGGAGAGTGACACCTCATGGTGTGAGAAGGGACCTAGGTTCGACCAGCGAGAAGGGAAGAATTTTGGAGGTTCTTTTTGTGTCAAAGGAGTGAAGAGTTGGGCGGCATAGGGACTCACGAATGGATGAGCATTGGACACAGTCAAGGCCCTTAAAAATTTGGCTAAGAAGGAAGATAAGTGTTGACTCATTCAAACTCTTTTGAATGAGAGGAAGAAGAGAAGAAATAGGAGGAAAAAGTGGAGAGAAAAGGGGATGAGAAGAGGGTGAGAGTTGGCCGAATGTAAGACTTTGGAGGGGGCTTATTAGGTCATGCAAAGAGAACTAGGTCTTTGAATTTGCTTAAGGGTTAAGGTGCATTTTAGTTTTCTTTTCCTTCCTTAGACTTGTCTGAAAGTGATAGTCAAAAAACTTTCAAAGCCCTTTCTATTTTCTTTGCTTTAGCCTAATTTGGGAAGACCATTAAGGTCACTTTCTTCATCTTTCTCTTTTCTTCACTGCACTTTCTTCTGTCTTCAAAAGCCGAAAGAACATTTTGACCATAGCCGATCACCAAGCATTAAACGTTGAAGCCAAATCCCACATCTTTTGCCATTACTCTTCATAGTAGAGCGTCTCATTGCATCTCTACCCTTTGAAACCGATTGTTCTTAAGCACTAAAAATGCCGATCATCTTTCTCTCCTCTGAATCGACTTCTCTACTTTGGGTTTCCTCTTGTTAATTTCTTAGAAGCCAGATTGATCATTGCGTTTGGTCACTCTTTTGATAAGAGATCTCTTTACGTCACGAATCTCTGTATTATTCTAGCACATCCGGAAATCAGAGGCCTAATCCTATAATGATGTTATGGCGAATCTATGCAAGGTTTTGGATTAAGTAACCCTTCTTGGGAAAGCAAGCGTTAGGGCAGATGGAGATCTTTCGGGATTTTGATATTCAAGGTAAGCAAAGTATGACCTTGGTAGAAGGCCACTTACTTTCGCCCATTCATGTTAGGGAATTGAATCTAACATAGGTTATGTAGGGATTCGAGCAACTTCCAGAGCAGGTGACGATTTTGAGTTAATCGAGAAAGGTAAGGAGTTGTAGTATTCGGCCAAAGCATCGTATTGTTTTCAGGGATGGCCAGATTCTAAGCTGTGGTGTTTAGGAGGAGTTCGACAGAGATAAAGGAGGAGTCTCAGGGTTCAGATCTACGCCGTGGAGGAGAGAAAGTGGTAGTCCCTACCCTAGATTTAAGAAACGCTCGGTTTACTGCGATGCGAATTATTGCCACGGGTGTGGGCGGCGTTGGAAAGGGACAAGCAAATCGTTGTGATCCTGCATGAGCGAAAGTGTCGGTGAGATTGAGAGTGTCGTTCTCGGTGTTATCAGGTGTGTAACCCCACACTAATTCCTGATAGATTAATAATAATGTTAAATATGTGTTAATAAGGTTATGAGTAATCATGGCTAAAGGTACCATTCAATGGTATGCGATCAGATTGAGTATGTTACATCTAACACTCTGTTAATAGAGATTTTACAAGTATTTGAATGCATGTGAGTTTCGATATGGGCTTGGGATTAATTAGCATGATATCTATAATATTATGTATGTTGCATGGGCACGAGGGTTATAATGAAAAGGGAAGTGTTAGGTGGTTTTACCACATTAATTCGTGACTCATGTCACAATATTATGATTTGGTGGCGTTGTCACATTATCAGATGGCTATGCCACATATTAAAGAAGCGATGAAGCGATTGACTTCTGTGACGCCTTCGAGGGTGTGTAGTGGATGGAGAGGTCGATTTAGAAATCCCTACGGTGTGATTGGCAGATCACGGTGTGTGTAGAGGTTGGATATCTAGGTGGGTTAGGTTGCATTTTCATCTTTATATACATATGTGATTTAAATATGCTATGATATGGGCCTATGGCGAATATGATTAAGGATGGGCTTTGCCCAAAATGTTTGCAATAAAGGCTTTAATCGGTTGGGAATCGGTGTTGGTTGTTGCACATTAGATCTGTGGACTCACCCTTAAAGTAGGCTAACATTTTGCGGTGATACCTAGTGCTATGGACCGAATCGGCGAGGGACTATGTGGTGGCCATGCTCTAGCGTTTTTGAGTTTTCCGTATGGTTGAACTTCATGCGTTTTCTTTAGCATACTTTTCTTTGGGGATTTATTTTGGGATT